>JAVKLA010000053.1:40075870-40098865 GCA_034782735.1 Sagittarius serpentarius | reverse complement strand
GGTATTCTGGTATGTGGCAGAAGTCGTGATTTGGGAAACTCTAGCTAATTTCTTGTTTCCTGTGTAAGTCCAGTCTGACTGCCTAGAAACAGTAGCTGTAGTTCCTGGGTTCTGTATCTTTGTTCCATTTTTGTGGGCAGTGTTGCTCTTTGGAAAAATCTGATTCTTCTGGTACTGTGTGGAGAGCTATGCAAACTTGGTAGAAAAATCAGATCTTGAAAATCAAAAAAGCTCACCCTGATGATCCAAGTGCTGCTGTAAGTTGTGAAACTAACTCTTTTGCTCTACCTTCCCTCTGCCCTCCCTCCATTCCCCAATAAAAAAATAATTGGTTAATGTTTCTTTCTTTCTAAACTGATGGAGGTTCTCCATGCCAGTTTCTGTGAAAGCTGAAGTATCCTTCTGCTCCTAGAGGCTTTTATATAAAAATGATTTGTCTTTAAAGTGTTTGCATAAATAATACTTGTAAAAACCTTAAGGCTTATTGCACACTGTAGGGATTATTCAGCGGTAGGAACATTTATATAGCAAGACATTTTACTTTAGCGTGTGGTCAAGCCAAAATTCAAGCACTTGTTTTTTTAACTTCCATGTGGAGTTACCTGCTTCCTTAATGCTGAAAAAATATTCAGATGTTTCAGTAAATTTGAGATGACACACCAACAAAATTCTTGATTGTGCAAAAATAAGCAAACTTCAGTTGTAGGATGTACTTGGTGTGCTTCACCCGTGGCTACTACGTCCATGTACATGTTACAGGAGAGATCTTCTGGGACTAGATGGAAAGTGAGACTTATTTGTCCTGTGTAGGGTGATCTCAATGTTGTCTGGACGTGTACCTCATAAGTGAGATTCAGCTTCACTGTTTTACTCTTCTGTGGCTCCAAAACATTGGTGTAGGGTGTCAGTATCTGGGAACCATTACTGTATGTTGACAGGCTTTATCATCTACCAGTGGCAATAACGACAAATGTTCAATAGGTGCTTGTAATACAGGCAGAGCACCAGAGAGTCTGCGGACTCTATTAGCAGCAAAGTACAGGCTTGCTCAGCACTCAGCGTAAGCTGTATTGAAGTTAATGAAAATTATGTGGTAGCAATCAAAAGGAAATACTGTGTTTTTCAAAGGGGTTTCTTTATGCAATAATACAGTCAAGACTCCTTACCTTAAAACAGAAGTGAAAAATATTTATGTTTCAAGCCCTTCTAAGAACAAACTAAAAATACCCCCATTGCAAATATTTTAAGAAATGGCATTTTGAATCACTCAGATGTATGTTTATATTTTAGTCATAAGAAAGTAAAGTGAGACTGAATGATAACCTTTCCCTCAATCCCTGATCCACAAATGTAATTGTAAAATCCAAGACTTGGTCTTTTTAATGAATTTGAATGTCTTCTCTTCTACTTGCCTTGCTTACGAAGTTCTTCAGTGAGTGATATGTATACTTGTGGTAATAGTGCTTACAAGTTTTCCTAAATTTCCTTTACTAATAGTGGACCTAGTGTGATGTTTTCATGTAATTTGAACACTTACCCTGTGTAGTCTCTTCCTTCCCATTCCCCCTAACCCCATGTCTCCAATGCTGTGACAGAGGTCTCCCAAAGCCTAGTTTAGTCCTGCAATTTAGATGTGAAAGTCAAAGCATTTTGTTTTTCTACCTTATGATTCCTTTCTGAAAGCCATTGATTCTCAGCAGTCCCTTATTAGTAGAGGTAGAAACTCCGTTCAGAATTACTGTAGTTATTGATTCCAGGAGGAGAAGAGATAAAAGGAAGTACTGCTGAGCTTCTGGCTGATCGCTGACATTAGAGGATTTTTCACCACAGATAAGGATCTTAGGAAATGGATTTTCTATATATTTCTTATGAGTAATGTTACACTTTTTTTCTTCATTTCCTCCTTAGGTGGATTTTCAAGATGTGCATGCCAGAACTGTGGCTGAAAGGAGGAGGGAAGAGGAGAAGCAAAAACGATTGGATAACATTTACAAAGAAAAGGCCGAAAGAGCTGAAAAAGAAATGGAAGGTAAGTTGCTTTGGTTTTTTTAGTGTTTTGTTTGTTTTGGTGTTTTTGTGGGTTTTTTTTGGGTTTTGTTTTTTTTTGGTTTTTTTTTTTTTTTTCATTTTTAAAGCAACCTTTTTTGAGGTTATATAAAACAAATTCTAAGAGAATAGCTGTCCAAATAATTAGCTGACCACAAAGGGCAGGAATACTACATTTGTTAGAGCTTGACCCTCTGTCTTTCTCACCTAAAGAATATCAGGGGAAACAAGTGACAGTCCTGTGAGGTACTGTGAACAGATTTTTTTTTTTTTTTTATTTTTTTTTAAAAAAGTTAGCAAGTAAAGGTCTCGTCTGTGCATTCATACTTGACTGAATTACAACCTCAGGCAAGCATATCATGAGACTTTTCGGGCTAGTGGCTTAATTTCTGTGTCATTGACTAGGCACAGACTTCTTAATACCTTGTTGGCTGATGACCTTAATTATATTGTATATACAGTCATTGTGTTCCAGGAGTATAGGCAATGGTCTGCACAGGAATCCTGGATGCAGTGTAGGATTGTCTATGAATCGTATCATACTGCTGCTAAAAAATGTGTCTAACTAGGGGCTGAATCTCTAAGCAATATGTACCTAGTAAACATATTTCTGTAATAGGAAAGAAGAACAGAGATAGTAAGTATGTTATGTTGCTGTTACAAAGGGTTATTTAATTAAATTACTTTGGTATATGCAATGCATCCAGTTGTGTCTGCATTTATTCTGCATGCTGGAAACGTTTTCATGCATGAGGGTGGAATTTTAAAGAGATTTAACTGTCTTAAAGTCACTTTTATTGGTAGCATTTTTTTGAGCAATAGCGTATATTCATGGCTACACCTACAAGCAACTATAACATTCCTGGCTGTAGAATGAATACCCACCAACATCACTGAGAATATCCTCATTGAACCTTGTTCTCCTTCAAATGCTATGAAGTACTTATGTCATCTTTGCATAGTGAAATTTTAGAGAGGATAGGGAAAGGAGGAACACTGATTCTAAATTCCTTGCTCAGGAAATTCCTTCTTAAGAAAAGTATTGTCACTTTTTATAAGGATGATTTCTGCAGCGGAGAGCGATCTGTATGGCTAAATTATCACTGATTACTGGATAAATGGATTACCCTTTTGGCAGTCATATTTGTCTTGTAAATCTGTGTCTGCTCTGGAGACACTAGGATCTTACAGTATTTAACAATACTCTGAAACAATTGTGTCTTGATAGAAATGTCCCAAGAGATTGCTGACACACTGACAGAAATGGAAAACTGTTTCCGGCTCCTGATGCCACATCCTTTTGACTTCACTGTAAATGACGCGGAACTGGAACCCAACAAACAAATGTCTGCTAATGAGGACAGACCTGCATCCCCCTTGTTCCCCCAGATGGAAGTTAACCAGTCCTGTTTTGGATGCATGGATGATGAACAGCCATGCTGCAGCAAGGACGTTCTTTCTGTTTCTCAGTGTGTTAGAACTGATAAAACCAAAGAGTTAGATGAAAAACAGGAGAAGACTGAGCAAAAAGAATTAGATGGAGGCACATGCTCAGAAGTTCGATCTGGTGTCCCTGCTTTCAATGATGATGATTACCAGACTTTTGTTAGGAACCATGGGCTTATTTCACACAAGTATACTCTAGACCTTGAAATCTCCACAGGTACCTGGAAAAATTTTTCATGTATAGCTGGAGGCAGCCTTTGTCTGAAGTACTTTGTAGTTGTGTTTTGGTTTTGGGTTTTTTTTTCTGTGATTTAAATGCTGGGATTCCTGGACACCACTTTGATTTATTTTGGAGTTCTTTTCTATTTCTGGTTCGTCTAGTAACCATTCTTAGGTTTGAGTGTCCTTGTGTGTGATTAACAGATTTTATTAATTACTTTCTAAGACTGAACTTTTGTATTAGTTGTTGTTAACCACATTACAGCACTTCATAGTACCTATAATAAGATGCATTTCCTGTGTTTTAAAAAAAAAAAAAAAAATCTGTTTACCATATATAGTTTTCTTTCTCATACACTTCACTACTCACCTCTTTCTCTCTATAGCTGGGTCCTAATTTAAAAATCTTACAGCTGAGTGTTTCTTAAACTTTTCTTTTTCCTTGCTACTAACAACTTGCAAAAAGCAGTAAGTAGTTTTACTAGGAAGTCTTAAGGATTAACAATTATACCATTTTTATATAACTTTGCTAATGTGAATTACTTCTAGAAGAATTAGGATGGTTTGTGTTTTGGTAGCCTAAGTGAAGTCTCTTACAAATACAGTCCTAATGGAATTTCCTGTGCAAACAGCCAGTAAGGCAGGTATCTACTTCTGTGCTTTCAGACAACAGAACTAGAAATGTATCCGTGGGGCGTATGAACGACTAATGGGTGAAAAGTACCATTTTTACTTGGATAGTGGCATACTTGGCTTGTTTAACAATCAAGTCCCTGTTGCCACTGGGATAGGGATTATTTTATATTGAATGTGCAGGAGTTGGTATAGTAAGGCCTGGTTCATTTGAACTTAGGACAAGATGTAATGTAAATAGTAAGACTGCACTTGTCTGTGGTTTGTTTGGCAATTCCTTAGCAGTGATGATTTAATAACTCTGTCGTCACTGGGCTGAAAGCTTTTCATCTTTTCCTCCGATTTTTTTGAATGTGTGGGTGATAGTAGAATAACTAATACTGAACAGAGAAACATTCTGATGTTTGTAACTTCCTGAAATGATCAAATATTTTAGAAAGGTTCATGCCTCCTTCTTCTGCTTACCTTCTTTAGCTTAGTAGTGAAGATAGTATAAACATCATGCACTAACTCTTTTTTTTCCCCTGTTTCGAGCAGATATAAAAGTGCATGAGAATGAAGATAATACTGCCATAATAAACAATGTCATGGATGCTCACAAATTGCTCAGAAATAAGTTGTGGCCTTCTGTGCAGTCCTGGATTCAGGTGGGATAAAAAGACAATGTTTTTCATTCTTCTTATAAAAAGATGGAGAAGCAAGGACAGGGGTACAGTACATCTTGAGGAAGAGTAAGCATAAGGGAAATTAAGGTTGAAGAATCATTGGTGCAAATAGAAAAGATTTCTAGTTCAGTAGGGGTGGACAAAAGGAGACTACAGGAGCTACATAACTTGTTTGGTGGCACTTAGCATTAGGTACACTACCTACAGTCATCCTTTTTTTTTTTTTTTTTTTTTTTTTTTTTTTTTAAGGATATAGTAAAATGGGGCTTCTTCGCAAAGGATTAAGGTAAAACACAGGTTGTTTTTGTCAGACATGTCTGTATCAGAAAAACAGTATGTCCTTTCTGTCAGTTGATATTACTGCTCAGAAGCCTCGTGCATGGAATTTGGCCTAAGGAAGGACACTCTCGGGAGATGTTTATACCAGCTGTTATAATTCTTTGTCTTTAGTAGTTGCTGTTAGTTTTTGTATTCTAGATAGGAAAAGTGGCTTCACTAATTGTTTCTTGTAAAATGAAGGAATTTGTGACAATATTGTTTCATTGACTACGAAGGAAAACTGAAAATGTTTTTTGGCTCAGATGTCTAGAAAAAAGAGTAAGAATGTTGATTTCTCGCTTTGCAGTTATTTACCAGAGCAGGAATAAATGATGATCGGCTAAGATGTGCCATTGATCTCAAGAATAAATTGGAGAGTGCTATGAAGAAATACAAGGAAATGAACATTTCCTTTAAACTGAAAAAAAAAGTGGTGAGTTTCTTAAAATTCTGTTTTACTAGAGGGGACCATTAGTAATGCTTAGTTTGTACACAAAAAATGCACTTTCTCTTAAACCTTAATCTGGGAAACTTTTCAACACAAGTTTTATTGAAAAGTACACTAATCCAGCTGGTTGTAGCTTCACTCAAGTAAATTGCACTGAACACCTGTATAGTATGCCAGGGGCCTGGTTATTAGACAAAACCATGTAAGGCAGCACTGTTGTTTAGGATAGAGAAGTGATTAAGTTCAGATTTTATTTACTCTTAGTTCATGTTTAACACCGTTGTGTCCTCAGCTTCTTTCGTGCATAATTCTCCATAAAAACTGTGTTACTTATGTTCTTTTACAACTTGCCAAACTATGCTAGTGTCCCACAACTCAGCAAAGTAGTGTCTCTGCTTTGGAGCATTTACTCTCTCTAGTGAGCATGTAATGTGATTGAGGATATCTTAAGAGAATTAGTTATATAAAGCTTTAAAGTGTCAAAATATTTCACAACGGTTAGCTGCATATGACAGTTTTTGTGAAATAGGTAGAACTTGTGAATAAATGGAGGCTGAAAGATCAAATACTTCATTCAGATCCAAAAAGGAGTCTGTGGCTTGTTTATGTAGCTAAAAAGCAGAGCTGCATAATAATCATTTCTGTTGGCTGAGATCAAACAAAATTACTGTATAGCTTGACATGAAAATGAGTGTTTTGGGTCAGGGTCCAGAGTAGAGTGTGGTTTATGGCTGGATTGTAGGAATTTGATCTGGACATTATACCTTGAACTAAAAGGTGGTAGCCTTGTTTAGACATGACTGAGTGTTGTGGACTTTGCTTTCATTGTGCAAATGAAGCTTTATCAAGATTAATCTGGTTCATCATCTTAATACCTACTGATGTACCACACCAGTCAAAAATGCCAGCTCTGAATGAAAAGTACTGAAAGACTGTCTTGTCAGAGGTTTTTTCCTCCAGTGAAATATGTGTGCTACCTTTATGCAACCAGCTATGAAGGAATCCAGACATCTGCTGTCATTCCTGCCATTTGCTTGACAGGACTTCATTTGCTGCACCTCTGCATGGAATATTGGTTGCTATATTTCTTGCAAGATATAAAGGACGTTCAAGCCTTGATTTTCATGTGTGAGTGCATGCATGTGTATGTGTTTAAAGTGGTATTGTTACTACTTCTGCAGATTGATCAATGCTATCTATATAAGGTTTGAAAGCTAATAAATTCCATTGTTAGAAGGAGGAAAAAAAAAAAAGCAAAATACATAGCATTGAAAACAATATATAATTATTCCTAGGGTTTTTCTCCAGTGGAAGATACCCAAATTCAGTGTTAGTGCTGAGTTAATTTAAATTTATAACCTGAACATAGAGAGCTTTGTAGTGCAGAAGGAAACTGTATAAATTATCTTTTATTAGTGTGTCAGATGACTTTGTTGAAACATAAAAACACAGTAAAATGAGAGTCTGATAGAACAAAATAAACAGCATCTCTTATACCATGATTATTAAATCCCCATCTCTCAAATATTTACATGTCAGCATATGAAACACTACACTCAGCTCCTCTTTAATTCAGCAATGCTGCTTATGTTCTGTATTGTTGCTTCTGTCTGTACATCCCTGTGTCATTGGATCTATAGTTTTTGCCATGCCAAAATTTTTGCTATCTTCTGTATCTTTAGATCCAAGAGAAGAAGTACTGGTAGTCTGTCCTTCAAAGGACTGGCTCACAGTCATCCTGTCCAGCAGAGCTCAGCGCATTACAGATGTTATTTGTTAGCACATGGAGTCAGTGAGTGCTGTTACCTCCTCGTGTGTGGTGATGAGCACACCTAGCAAATGAAGGGGAGCATTTAGTAGCTGAGAGAGAAAGAGTGTGTAAATGAAGTGTCTGAGTGTGGAGGATCCCGTTTAAATGATCTGGCTTGTAGTTGGTCTGTGACATCTCCTACATTTGGATACAATAGCAGTTTTCCTGGCAGTTCATGACTGCAGTCTGAGGTACCAGAATTGTTAGCTGGAGAACATAAAGGAGAATTGTTTGTGTACTTGCTTTTGTTTCGAGTGTAATTATGATCCTGCACCACAGGCAAGCCTTACCTTCAGGGAGAAAGTGGTTTTATTTTATCAGCAAATTCAAAACAGAACGATAAAGACTTGGAAACTTGGCTGGTGACTTGGGCTTGCCCAGTCTCCTCAGACTTTCTAGTTTTACTTTGTGCTTATTCTCAGTGCTTCTGTGGTCTCTAATTTCCTGCCTTTCCTCTGTTCTATTCTGTGCTTTGTTTCTGTTCTGTCCAGGGACAGGGGAGTAAAGGCTTTATCCATCCTCAAATTGAGATCAAGAAAGTTGATAAAGGGAAGGGTTTAGTGAGAGACAGTGAAACTGGAGATTTATTACTATGAACTCTACTGTACCTCTCGATCCCACAGAGATTTAAATTGCCACTTAAAAGAGGGCAGGTCCTGGAGTCCCTTACCACTGCCAAGTGTCATTGGTACTCTTGTTTAGCTGAGCAGTCATACATGCACATGGCTGAGGTGCAAGTCAGGCATATATATTTGGAGTAATTCTTGATGCTATGGTTCAATATGAATATACCAGCAATGTAGCTGGATGTAAACTACACTGAGAGGAGGAAGTTGGTGGTTACCTGGCCTGCCTTCACAGAAGAATCATTTTGTTGGTGCAGGAAGGTGTCTGCTTTTGGAAATTCTCACTATTACCTCCATGCTTTCCAATTTTTCTGACTTCGTTTTCCAGATCACGGAGCACTAGGCCGCAAGGCAGCATCCTTATGCAATTAGAGCATGTTAGAAAATTAGCACAAATTACTTTCTCTGAAGTTTTTTTGCCTTTATCTTTACTGAAAAATGGAAAAGCCCCGCTGCTTTGCAAACTACAGGAGAACTTTCTGTTGGTTTACGGAACTTCTCTTATATAAAGTCACTTGAAGGAAAGAACAGAACTTTATACGGTGAAACATTTTGACTTGAAATGGTTTATAGTGACATGAAATATAACCAGCTCTTTCTTTTCTCCTCTGTGACAGTGAAGAATTCAAGCCATCAGAAAGCCTTAATTTTAAGGAGGGCTGTCATTTTTACATAACACTTAAACCCTGCCAACACAAACAGGCTATGGCACCTTTGTGCTCTTACCTCTCAGGAGCTGTGGGAGAAAGAAAAGAACAACAAAGGTCATCCTTTGACTGGCAAACAAATCCCTTGGAGCAAATTTTATAAAAGTAAATACATCCCAGCTGCCCAGACTACACATTTCTTTTTCCCATTGCTGTGCCCCCAGCAGACCAGAAGTCATCAAGACATTTCTTCCTGAGCTGTTATTTTTTCAAAGAGGTGGGGGATGGACAAAAAGTGACAGACTTACTGTGTTGGTCAAAGGCAAATGAGTTTTTTGTGTGCTTACACAAGTTATGTTCCCTGTAGTTAAATATTTGTTTGGGGTGTGAATCGGGTGTCGGTTTCTGATAGGAAATGTATTTTGAAAGTATAAACAAGAGTTTGAAATCCATTTTTCTGTGAAACTGAGTTTTAGCTGCATCTGGGGAAAGAGCGCAGAAGCTGTAAAAGGGCTTTCATTTCCCCGTACCTGGACGCCCGGACATACGCATTTCTTTCTCTGAATGCCGGCTCAGGATAATCTCAGTGCCCAGTAGAGGGAGTGCATACTGCATGCTCCACATTTTTCTCTATGCCACCTTTATCCAAAGCCAGCCATCACCTCAGTCTGTGTTTCCAGGTAAACTCACTACAACAGTAATATACTAGAGACACTTCGAGTTAATTCTTGACTTTGTTGAGATGAATTATTGTGGAAGTACAGTTGTAATTCTTGGCAGAGATTGGCATTTAAATAGAAATTCCTGTTTCCAGGGGTTTAATTCTTTTATTGGAATAACTTGCTTACAGCTGAAATGTTCCTTTAAATATAATTTTTCCTGGTTAGAAATATTTTCATTTGTTAATGTCTTCCCTCTTTTCTTAAAATACTATTTTTTTTTCTTCTTCAATGTCTGATTTTGTCTGATTAGATGCAAATGTTCTTGCAATTTTAAAAGTTATGAGAGGACAAGTGTGTACTGTATTTTAAATCATGCATGCTACCTTTCACTTACATAATTTCCGTAAAGGATTATCCATTAGGATAATATTTGAAGTTCTTACATTATTAATAGAAATGTAGTTCATTAGCTGTACTTTGTACACTGAGAGTACGTTTATCTCTTAATTAATTACCTTTGGGAAGCCATAAAAAGGTTTATCACTCAAGCTGGCTATAACTTGGCCAGATAGAAGCTAGTAGGCAATATGATGTGAGAAACATCCTGCTCATTTGTCTGTCACCAGAGTGATCGTTTAACAGGCCTATTACATTTTGAATTTTTAATTTCAAGTTATATTAACAACCAGGGATATATAGTTCTTCATTAACCGTCTTCATTACTTTTTGTTTCACCTTTCCTTATCTTCTGTCAAATCTAAGCATGCGCTTGGATCTTGATTTATTCATGTACTTAATTTTATCCGTGTGAAACATCTGGTTGAATTCAATAATGCCATTAATAATTAGATTTGGAGAAGGCTGTCCTTGTATTGTCCAGAACCTGATGTGATCCCCAAACCTTACTGCAATACCAGTCAGATTTTTTCTGAAAGGATAATGTCAGAAAATTGTTACAAATTATATTTGCAAGTTAAATATTTGCTGGTCATAATTTAGTCTTAAAATATTTTAATATATAAAAAGATTAAAATTTTAATATGTAATAAACTAAGCCAAGAGCTCTACCAATTACTTGGCTGCAAGACTATTGCTGATTTTTTTTTTTTCCATATCTTCAACTACAGCTTGGCATTTTATCTGTGCTAATGAGTTATTTCTACCTAATAATTTTGTAGTTTTATAACCAGCTCTTTAAGTCTGTCTTTTAGTTAAGATAGAGCCTGCTTTAAAAAAAAAAAAATCACACTTGAATTTTAGATTAAAAGCAAAGGCTGTGTTGTTTTCTCTTTCTATTTCTTTCTGTAGCCATGGAGAATCCAGTCCAGCTGACTTTCTGCTTTCTGTAACAGCTTCTTGTACTCACATCCTGATTTTTTTCCTCTTTACTTTGTTTTAGAGAAGTTGTTCCTGGGGGTAAGTAATTGTCCTTAGTGATCCCTCACCATGCCTTAACCCACATTTCCTAAAATGTACTCAGACCAAGGAGCGGAAGAGACACCTTTGTAAAAGAAGTCTTTTCCTCAGGTGTTGCTTTTAAATTGCACACAAGCAAAATCCTTAACTCTTAACAAAGTTGCCCTTTGAAAACCAGAAGCATTTAATGTTGAGATTTGAATAGTAACTTGTTACTATGTTTTCTAAAACTTAAGAGAAATATAGGAATATTTGATAATTAAATCAGCATTACACTTAAAGATGTCCTTTATCAGATTGTATTCATCATTAGCATGTAATGTGTTCAGAATAAATAAAGTTTAATAATATTTGTATGGTCAAAGTGGTAGCCCAGGCAACATTTAAAAATATTTTTTTTGTCTAGCTAATATTTATCGAAAAAGCCAGGTTAACCAAAGCTGTAAAAGTAAACACAAAATATCAAATAAGTCATACAGATGCTTATGCTTCCTCTTCCCTCCTCCCCCATTTTAACTGTCATATGATAATTGTTTATATCCATGAAATATCTCTTTCATAATAACTTTTCAGCTGAAAGAGCTTTTCAGGATTTTTAAGTCTTATTAGGATGTAGGGCTGTAAAATGAACCCTCAAAACAGTACTTTTGTTAAGGTGTCTAATCAGCTAGTGGGATGTTTTCTGGTGGTTTTTTTTTTTTTTTTTCTTTTCTAGACCTGAACATTGCTGTGATATGTTTTATGCTTTGCGCTGGCTATGCAGCCTGCCACTGTTAGAGTTATTAAAAATATCTTGTTATGCAGATCTAGCCATGAATTCTTAAAGTTGTCACTGTGACGACCTCTGATCCCTATCTGATTCACAGGTCGCACAATGCAATTTGGAGCTCTTCTAATAGAGTGTAAAATAAAGTAGGATGTCTCTATCATCAGGTTAACCCTTATGTTAAGTATTTAAGTTTTTCAGGCCGAAGGGTCATCTCCCTTGATTCATCTGTGAATACTGAGCAGTGTGTTCTCTGTAGGTAGTAGATACAAATTTGCCTCCTGCTTTTTATCCATCCTACCTTGCAAGGGAAAGCAGTATATTGAAGTGAATTGAACGTACTTGTGAGGTTCAGTAAAGGTACATTGCTAAATGCGTATTTATGAAAATGGAAAAGGAAGAAAATTTTCAAGCTTGGAATACACACTAACACATTTAAATTTAGTTAAGGCAATACTATTAAATATATTTACATCTATTGATATCTTTGTGTCTAAAATCCACAGTGAGGAATATATGTAAGCTTATGTGTGTCTTGCAGAGGATATTTTGTTGACTTGTTGCCTGTAATAAGTTAGGTTTGAGATGTATATTTGTCTGTTAAAAATATAGCATCTGAAGTGATTTTTAACAAATGTGTAGTTCAGATTCATTCATAAATGTGATAATTGAAGTAAGCTGCAATTTAGTTACTGATTGTACAGTGTATGTGTGTGTGCAGACTATATCATGAGACAGGGGCATATATACACATTGGCGGTGGATACAAAATTTTAGTAGCGTGAGTTTGATCTGTTCTAAGCGATAGATGGTAACCCATCAAATGCAGTAGGACTTTTTTGCATGAATGAGTGCTAATGGGAATCTTGTGATATCACATTTTAGATGAAAATTGTGTTTCCTAAAATTTTATAAAGATGATGACTAGTAATGAGGGTTTTTTTTTTTCCCTTCAGCTCTAAAATTCAGCTTTTACCATGTATAGGCCTCTGAATCATAAAGAAATTAAATAATTCAAAATGCTGCCCAAAGTATTTCAAGGAGTCGTAGGAATACTGTTCATCTCATAAATAACTTGGACTAGCTGAAAAGCACTGGAAAACCTAAAGACTTCTCTGTGGAGTGGGAAAGAAAGAGGTATTTTTGGTTGGCCTTTAAGTTAACAGACCATAAAACAGTTTTCTGGTCCAGGAATGGATGTAGCCAGTCCTGGACCTCAACTACAGCCTTAAACGATGGCTTTGAACAATTTCATCTGGACTGGTGTGCAGGGAATAGTGTGTAGAGGAGATGGGTTAGTGCAGAAAGGAAGGAGGGGAGGCTGAAGCATAGAGTAACACTTGAAACCTTGGCAGTGGCTGTATGACAGCTGCTTTCTTCAGTGACAAAAATGAGGGGGTTCCTTCTGCTTTTAGGAATGGGAAACATCTTGGGAACTGTGTTCTGGGTATGTTCCTGTTTGAGCATGGACTCTAAATGTGATTTCACATCACTTGGCTTGTAGCTTTGCTGGCTGCATCACACCTCAGTCTTTGAACCTGCAAACCTTTCGTTTTATGTTAAGATGATGTAAACTGAGTAGGCACTTTGTGGAGTTTCCTTACTCATGATTATCCATGAGTTAAGAAGAAACCAAGTTTGATTTTCAAGGCACAGGTAATGGGTGCAACACTATTTTATGCTTGCCTCTTCTTTTATTAAAATTATTTAATCCATTCTACAATTCCTGAAACATTAAAAATTAAATTCTACCAGGTATTTCGTAGTGTGTTATGTAGTTACCAAATCTACTTCTTAGCAGGCAGGTTTTTTGTACAGGTTGCTGTTGTACTACTTGTGGGAGCTGGACAGGCAAGCAGTTTATATATTTCGGTAGTGGTTTTATGGTTGGCTTAAGGATGATCTAAACACGAGCAGCAATCAAAAGGAGTAGTCCTGTCTCTGTTTCCTCCCCTGACGATTCCCAGTGCCTCCGTTGTACCAGTAGTAGAGCTCCTGTTGCAGCAGGGACCGGCACTGACTGGAACCTAATCCAGAGAAGAAGATTTCTGTAGCACCATTAAGCTCAGGTAGTGAGACTGTCCCTTTCAGTAACTGAATAAACTCGGGTAATACAGATCTGATTATGAAGGTCAATCTTTACTTAATTAGAGGACTCAAATTGATGGAGTGATATATGATTAACTCATCTCCCAGTGTGAATGAAAAACTGGATGGAAAAAACATACCAGATACTACTGTAAAAATATATATATTTTTTTTTTTTTTACTGTGTAACAAGATGTAGTGCCTGAAGTATGCATAGTAACTGCATGGGAGAAGTACATTTCTGTACTTCTAAAAGTAAGATGTAACCTTTATTTTTGTATAAATATTACACAAAGACATTTAAGGGACTAGCACTACAGTCACTTTTGATAAAACAAATTAAATATAGGTATCAAATGTAGGTGGTCAGCATAAATTTTGTAGGAGTCAATGTTTTTTTTATGTTGGGGAACTTTTATTAGCTTTAATAATGAAGAGTAGCAGACTTCTGTTTTAGCTCCGCAGGATGCATAGAAGCGAAGGGCGTTGTTAGACTTGGAGATCTTTGGTAGTTTAAATAAAACTGTTGCACCTCCCCTGAATGTGGTATTTATTTTATGAACAATTTGGATTATGCAAAAGAACTTTGCCTTTTTCATGTACTTTCTTAAGGTTTAAGAATATTTATGCAACCAAGTATTCATTTTGGTGGGTGGTAGGAGCCCAAGTAGCGAGGTGTGAAAATATATCTGAGGATACACTTTGAGTGGTTACTGCTAAAGAAGTACTAAACTTGCCTTGCAGTATCTTCTTGAGATAACAGTTTTGTTAAATGCAGCAGTTTTCCAGACTACCTTTATTTGCTGTCCTCTGTGGAACTGTAAATGTACATGCTAGTCTGTCCGTGTGGTATAATGGACATACTAGTTTCTGCTGAACAATGATTCATTAAGATCCAAAGTTTTTTGAACTGTCTTGCACCTTAAGACCAACTGGTCTTTTTGAGTAAATTTTTCTGCTTTTTATTAAAATCCTTCCTAAGCTTATCTGAGACCTTGAGCCTGCTAGGGTCCAGAGACACAGTAACTAGTAACACAGAGTGATACAGGTTTTGTGCAATGTGCCTCATCACTATTGACTTTCCAAGGTACATATCCAAGCTCTGTTTATCACTGGGTGGGATGGAGAGGGCTCTGGCACAAGTCTTGAGTAAGCCTCAAGCTTGCATTTCCGGGACTGCGACAGTACTCGCATGCTCTGGCTAGTGTACATTGCTTTAAAGAAAAACCGATTCATTGGGTGGTTTATATTGCTAAAGCAATTTGGAGCAAGATATGCTGGTTCTCCAGCACTGTGCTTAGGCTAACTGTTGGGCTGGAACCCTTTAAGCATTTTTACTTACTTCTGGAAATTATGAAATATGTGAAAAGTGTGTTCCTAAATAAAAGTCAGAGTGGCCAAGTAGCCTATGTGCTGTTGAGCAACTACAAATAGAATGAACGGTGATACTTTTACTGGTAAACATAAAACATGATTTGCCTGGACCACAGATCTAATTTGCAGTCATCTAGGTTTGAATTTATGTTCAAATCATGGAGCAAAGGGGAGGGAGTGTGTGTGGGAGGTCCCTATAAATACAGCTCCTTTAGTAGTTTGTTTTTCTTGTACTTGCTCGCAGGAAAACTCAAGCACGGTTCTGAAATCTGTCAAAATGCCAGCATTTATTTCCTTTTCATCCTTTGTTGGATAATATAAAAGGATGGAAAAGGAGGAAGCTGTAAAAGTCCTTACATGTAAGATACACTGACTATTCAGTTTCTAATATTGGCACTGAAGAAATTATTTTTATCCAGTCAGTGTTTGCTTACGTAGACTATCCCCAAATTTCATTTAAGATGACTGAAGCATGTTTTGTGTTGAGGTCGAATAAAAAATGTATTTGCTTAAGGTTGCCCCTTTAACTAGGTTCTATGGCAATAAATATTCTGGTTCCCTAACCAAAATCTTCTGCCTCTAGAAAAATATTTAGTTGGCTTTGAGTAGATGCACATGAGATATTGGCATGGTGGAATAATTTGCAAGATCTTCCAGTGAGGATATTAGCATATAAATAGCAGATGCAATGACGACCATCACAGCTGAGTACATTTAATTTTTAGTTTATAAGATAGAATGGGTTTTTAAATGCATAGCCATCAAGCCTGCTGAAAGACAAATGAAGTTTAGAGTTCACTTGTCTGAGGATGCCTTACATCATTTTTTTTTTTTTTAAAAGAGAAACAGACACGCATAAAACTGAACAAAAGTGATTTCTTGGGTGAAAAGTAATTGAGATTGCAAACCAAGTTAATTAGACCGTGCAAAATTTATTTAATGGTCCCAGCTGTAGTTTGCTAGTGGTGTTTTAGTAAGTAGATACGACTTCTTCATGTGCTATCTTTTCACTTCCTTCTTTTCTAAAATAATTAGTAAGTGCTGTACATCCAGTCCTGTAAACTGATTGCATTGTATATTTCAGTCATTTTATTGCTTGCTTTAATTATGATTGCAGAGGCTCAGGTTTTTAAATCCTTTTAACAGAATGTAGCAATCAATTTATATAAAACTGGGAAAAGAACCAAAGGCTTTTCTTTACATCTTTCCAAGTGGTGTGTGGTGGGTGGAGGGTTTTTTTGCATTGATTAGTGGTTGGGATGAATGAGCAAGGCATTTAACTGGAGCTATGGTTGCACTGAGCTACGCTAACAGCTGGAGGCTCTTGGAGTGTTGACTCCAAAATAAAAGATACGATTGCATTTCTACTGGCATCCAATGTTTGTTTTCAGTATTTTAATAAGATGGAGACTGCTAAGGAAACATCTGTTTTTTGAAGTTGTTTTTTTTCTAAATGAGTTAGGGAGCAAATGGTTTGATTGCACTTGTCTAGGTGGAAAAGTCAGCACTATTTTAAGTTTTAATGAGAATTAGGAGAATTGAGTCATTGTCCTAACTCTGATTACAATGAAAATAATACATGTATATTTTCTGCATTTTTTTTACTGTATTCTCATATGCAAATAAGTTCAGCCCAAGAATCTGGAAATTGTCTGGCTAAATCCTGTTTCCTCTCACAGTGAGACACCTAGTCAGGAATACTACCACGTTAAAAAAAACCAAAACACCACATAGTTTTGCAAAAGCATGATTCATTTAGATAAATGAATAAATAAATAAATGTCAGCATTATAGAGCAGATTAACACTGAGCGTCCCTTCTGCATGCAACTTGAAGAGCAATGATGGTGCAAGTAGCCTCTGATGTCTGGGAATCTGTTTGGTCTCCCTTCAGTTGGACCTTCCTCTAGCGACAGAGAGAAGGTAGTCGTCACTGATAAGACTGCAAACTGCGTTAGTGACTTTCCTTGTTGTCACACCACCACACTCGTATTAACTGATAATGAGAATGGATTTGAGAATGGGACCTTTTTCCCCATGTTCTTTGACAGGTTATTGAGAAACAAGCAGTTGCGTGACTACTTATCTTAGAGGTATTTAAGTCCGTACACTACAAGAAAAGCTTTACATTGTAGTATTTATCACTTGAGCTTATACTTTATTTCCCTTCAGATATGACACACTAGAAATGGCATATTGTTTGTTTTTATCATGGTCTCGTTTTTCTTGTTTGCAAGTACCTAACCACTCATTCCTAAAGGATTATAATTTACTAATTCTGCCACTCAAAATGTTGTCTTAAATATTTATTTCTTCTGATTTAATTGTGGATTGTTGATTTTTTTTTTTTTTTTTAATTGATTGAAAAAGTGTACCTATAATGGAAAAGTAGATAATAGGTGGCTGAACTTTCATACTGCATCTGTAGAGATTGCTTTGGAGCTGTCTTCATGTTTGAGAGGTAGAACTGGAAAAATAAAGATACTTTTCTGACTAACAATGTTGCCCATGAGATCTCCTCCTTCATGTAGAAAGGGAATAGAACAAAACAGCGTAAATGGGATGGTTCTGATGAAGTACCACTGGAATGAAGTAAATTGAGACATAACTACCCACTACTACTGTGCAACTTTTTAAATTTCCACCAGTGAGGACTTAACTTATTTATCTTTTTACTTTAAAATATTAATCTTGTTAAAGATTATATCAAAATAAAGACTTTATGTCTGTTTGAAGGGAAAAGGGGGCTTAATTCCTTATAGTTAGCTAAGCAGTTAATTTTTTTGCAGGAAATCTAAATTTAATAGAAGGCCTCAGGGAAATTCAAGGGTGTGAACAATAAGCATAATATTTTATGAAAATGACCCCCATATTTAAAATCTGGCATTATATGTTATGCATTGTAGCACCAAGTCCACATCTACCTTTTAGAAAATTAAAACACATAAATTCTGTTTAGTGTTTGATATGCGCTGCACTAGCTGAAAGCTATAATGCCCCTAAAACCTTGGGTTGCTTTTCACCTTTCATAAATTCTTGGGTAGATTCTATACAAAAAATAATTTTCAGCTCCGTGGCTCATTGTTATTCAAACTTGATTGATCGTCGTCATTTACTCAGTGAGGAAGTTAAGTGCTCCTGTCATTTCCGAAGAGTATAATTGGGACGTTTCACAGGTCAGCGGTAGTGACAGGTTTCCCTTTTGATTAGTGTTAGACTGATAACAAAAATTACAGTTTCCTATGATTAATGTTTTCTATAGTACTTGAATGCACAGTTCATGGATTGTACCTAAACAAAGTGAATTTGCATCTGATATGCCTTTTCTCCGTCAGGCTTTTCACGTGCTTTAAAGTTTTAGACCATGCAGGTAATACAGCAAAGTTGCTTCTAATGTAGTTTTCGAGTTGAGGATTAGTGAAGCCCACTGAATTTTAGTATATTAATGTACAGAGAGCTACGTGCCTCCATTGGCACGTGAACAAATTAGGAGAAATTTCAATTAAAGATAGTGCTTTTCTGAATTCTTTATAGTCCTCTCAGATATGCCATGCACATGACTACTTGTATTACACCTACTGATATTTTAGGTATAATCTGGCGATTTAAGTTAAATGATCAGTCTGAACTGACTTTTCTTTCTCTTACTAGTTTGACATTATTTCTCAGTTCCTTAAACCTGTTGCTGTTTGTTTGTTTACAGACTATGTCTGAGTAAAAGCTATGGAAATACATTGAATTTACTTTCCCTGTTCTATAATGTGAAAGTTAGTTAGCTTTTACATTATAGCAAAGTTGTAGACTAAGGTCATCCGTGACAAGGTTTAGCTTGGTGAAATCTTTTATAATAGCTAAATGAGAAATGGAACGCAAGTATGGAAAATACGATGTTGTGCTGCTTCTAGCTGGAGAAATAGGAGTGGATGTTATTTCCGAACTTAATTAAGTTGTCCTAACAGATAAAAAGGGGATGACACCACCAGTGGAGTTCTGAAACCAAAATAAAAACAAACTTCTCTTCAGTCTGTAGCCTTCTTCTGTTGTGCAGAGTACAAAACTTGATGATGTTTTTCTTTCTAAAGGCCATTGGGAAGGTCTTCTAAAAGTTGCAGTTTAACACAGATGTTCTTTCATGTCTAGTACCTTTGCGAGTTTGTGATTAGTGGTAGAATATTTGACCCTGTCTTTACATTAGAACTTATTTTTGTTTCTGCTGCGGAGGTCAGGTTCAGTGTGCATCTGTCTTGGCCATGCCAGGTAGGGCCTGAATTGCTTCTTTCCTTTAGATGAGGAAAAGTGATTGCAGTGGGAAACCAAAAGTAAACTAGCGTGCAGGATCCTCCAGCATAGCCTGAAGGTTGGCAAGTCTTGAGGTAGTGATAGTTAGGCTGAAGAGACTACGTTGTGGTTGTTACCTGTCTTCGATAGCAGGGTACTTTCAAACATGATTATGCTGGGACTTTATTTTAAAATGAAGACTAATTAGGTGTTCTCTGGTAAGAATGCAGTAGTAAATCTACTCTGTTCTTCAGGACAGTAAATTTTTTTTTTTCCTCTTTTTTTTCTTTCACCGGAACTGCAGCTTTCTTGAAGTCATTTTTTAAACAAAGGGAAGAATTCTAATTCTAGCTTGCAGCATTCATTCATTATATGTTAAAGTGTATCAATATGTGTTTTAATATCAATTAATGATCTTTATTAGAAATTAGTTCAGTCCAGTTTACAAGTAATACTGACCAAAAAAATGCTAATTTTATAAAATTATTTATTTTAAATTTTTAACTACATTCAATAAACCAAGATTGGTTTCTAGGTTTTTTGGCTTCAGAGTATATGTGTGATTTAAAGGAACTCAGCTGTGCAGCTGTGACACACGATTAGAGTAGTGAATTAAACTGGGAAAATTCTGCTGCAGGCAAAACCTGCAGTATCCTCTGGTGCTTGTAACAATGAGTAGTTGATATGAATATCAGCCTAAGTCAGGTGCAGTAAGAGAAGTAAAGAATGCGGCTGAAAATAGTAAAAATGATACCATTCCTTATCTATTGCTTTGGCTTGCTGCAGTGAAGTTAAAAAAGTGATAGCCTGTGGTAAGGTTGGTTTTAGTGGATACCCTTATTACCTCCTAGACTTGTAAAAGTGCATGGCAAACATACAATAGTATGCTAATTATGTTGTTTTTAAGAATTAGGTGACTCCCAAGGTGGACAAAGGAAATAAAGCGTAAAACCTCGATCATTACTGCCTTTTTACGGTAGATGGCATTTGCTGTTTTAAAGTTCTGATAGTACAAGCCATGTCTGAGGTGGTACAGATTCTTCTAGTTTATGTGCAGCATAGAAGGAAAATTCATTTTCAGGTATGGAACAAGCTTAGGAAAAAAAAATGTAGAGACTTGCTGGCACATACACAGTAGTAGCTAGCTGAAATGATATATAGGAAGCCACGTGTGTGATTGAATTACCCTGGTTAGTTGGTAGGAACTCCATTTTTATTTTTCAGCTAGTCACAGATACCCAATTTCAAATTGCAATGTATACCGAGTGCACATTTTAAAAATCCCATTTTGTTGGTCGACCATAGTAATGTGTACAGTCTAATGGTATGAATGGCTAGGATGTACCGAATTAGTTAAGAAAAGAATGTATCAAATTATTTTTAGCGGTGTTGTGAAGAAACGCAGTGAAACACTGTAGTATACAGGTCTGAATATTCTTACTGTGGTCAGTATTAGCTTGGCAGTCTATCAGCTTCCCCTTCTGTTTGCCTGCTCTGGTTTTGAGCTCTTAAACAATTTGTGATACTATTTAACACGCCACAGACTATTTGGGTGTAGCTAAATGAGTAAAATCAACCAAAGGAGAAGAGGTAAGGCTATAATTTGCTCATTAAGTCAAAATCTTGATGTTATTTTAAGATTTTTTTGGTCTTATTTTATAGCTTCACACTTTCTCAGACTTCACCAACTGCATATATTCTAATGGATATAAGGGGCTTTAAAGAAGCCCTTAGGATAGAGCATGGCTTTAGAGATAAAATGTTAAGCGAAGGCCTAATCTTAGATAAAGATTAAATACATAATTAGGGAAATACTTTTGACATAGAGCAGTCTCAGAAGGGCTATCAAGATGTCTGCGAAATATTTTCAGTGTGAAGGGAAATGAAAAGCCGTCTTCACACTTAAAAAAAACCCAAAACACCCAACAAAAATATCTCTGTAGATGAAAGCCTTGGATGATGACGAGGATGACGACGAGGATGAAGATGAATTTGTGGAGGTCCCTGAGAAGGAAGGTTATGAGCCCCACATTCCAGACCACCTGCGTAAGGAATATGGTGAGTTTGCCCAGCTGTGACAAGCTTTATCCCTGCATGTTACTGCTGCACTAAAGTAAATAAACAGCAATTCTGAAGTAATAAAGTGATCAGCGGTGTGGGTAATCTCTGACTGCTATAAGGAAGTCATTATACAGATACGGGAGCAGCAGTTGGCTCTAGATAAACAAATACTTTCTAGGAGCAAGAGCAACTGAGATGAGAAGCTTATTTCATTCCATCATGTTCCACTGTAGTTTAGAGCCAGAAGCAGCACCGTGTATGCTTTTAAGTGTGCTAAACACATACTTACTGGGGGTGAAGGGATTGCAAAATAAAGCTGTAAATGAGCCTGAATATTAGAAATACTGGTAACAGTCTGGTGAGATGGGACAAGGTTTTGTACTACCGCCTGCGTGAACAGCAGTTGGAGATGTGCAGCCACACAGGGTGGCCAACTTACAGCTCAGAAAGGCGGCTTCTTTGTTATTTTTTTTTTTTCATTGGGTGTTGCTGTCACAAGATGTTAAACAGAGCTCAGCATTCAAGTGCAGAATTATAGCCACTGAGCACATACCAGATGACAAAATACAGTCTTGGCCGTGCCTTCTTTTAATGCATTTTAAAGATTTTTTTAAATATATACTTGTAATGTGTTTTTCTGAAATTGAGAGGGGAGTTACTGAGGAAAGTTCATCTCAAGTAATTAAATGCGAGTGTGTTACTCCTTGTCCTTTGTATATCTAGCTTATTGTCTGCAGTCTTGTCTCTGTGTAGCATTTTTTATTTTAAGGCTCAGAAGACTTCAGTACATTGTAAAGAAGGAGAGGGTAGCTGCTATCACATAGAAGTTAAAGACCTTGGACACTGTAATAAGTTTCTTGCTCCTACATTTCTCCATAAGTATTTGTGTAAGACTGGTGCTGTGTTGTGCCTTTCTCAATCCTGCTCATGCTTATTTTTGACTTATATGCAGTTTGCATCTTAAAAGTCAGGCTGCAACTATTACCTGTGTAAGCCAAACATTTCTTCTTGCTGGAACAAGGGGATGTGCCTGTGTCAACCCAAGATTATGTAGGTCAGGTGACCTTTTTCCTGTCTTCTGCCATCCAATTTGGCTACAGATAGTGAAAGATGATCAGTAGTGATAACCATTAGTAGTGAGTGGTCAGCTCAAGGATGTCTCTAAGTGTGAAGTCCTGCTAGTGCCTCAGCCCATCTTGAGTTAACATGCCAGGACATCCTGGGAAGTAAGGCCTGCATTGATTATCTGTATATCTGTGTTCCCCACCTAAGGACTTGCAGCAAGTCCAAGTGGCTGGTTCCAGTTCATTTGAAGGAGGTAGATGTCTCTGTTCCTCCATGCCTTTAAAAAAAAAAGTGGAAATTAGCAACTATATAGAGGACTGCGTCCAGCTCTGGAGCCCTCAGTTCAAGAAGGACATGGACCTGCTGGAGTGGGTCCAAAGGAGGGCTACGAAGATGATCAGAGGGCTGGAACACCTCTCCTATGAAGA
>JAVKLA010000053.1:40035988-40075770 GCA_034782735.1 Sagittarius serpentarius | reverse complement strand
CAGAGAGGTGGTAGAAGCCCCATCCCTGGGAACATCCAAGGCCAGGCTGGACGGGGCTCTGAGCAGCCTGATCGAGTGGAAGGTGTCCCTGCTCACCGCAGCGGGGTTGGACTTGATGACCTTTGATGGTCCCTTCCAGCCGAAGCCATTCTATGATTCTATGACTGAGATTAGACTAGTGCCCTGGTGAGCTGGTAGCTGCAGTGTGGTTTGACACAGCTCTTAGCATATGTGTTGCTTGAAACAGTCTGTGGGTGCTTATTCTGCCCAACCAAGAGTAGGGGAAGATGAAGTGGAACTGGGAGTATTGAGATAGTGAAATGGCAAGTGGATGCGTGTGTTAGACAAGAACACATAACAGTGGTGAAGGGCTGTAAGTTGCAAACTCAGGAACTGGGCAGGTTTTTGTTCATGGAAAAAAATGTTGTATTTTGATAAAATTATACCAGTATATGTCAGCTATCCCAACTACCTCAGTCTTGCAATAAATACTGAATAAGTTCTAATTATTGCTGACAGTGGGACTTTCAGAAAAGGAATATAATGGAAGAGAGGAGTAGCAGCCTTCCAGACAGTTGTGAAAAGGTTCTTATGTATACGTGGCTAATGAAAGAGTCAAAAAACATTGGTAGTGATAGTAAATGAATGAGCAAATGAGGTTAGTTATTAGCATAGCTACGGTTCTTTTTTGTTGTGTTTTTTTTTTTTTTTTCCCCCCTTCCTTTGGCAGTATTCCTTGTGCCAAAATTGGTATTTTCTTAATACTTCCAGGCACTGGAACTTGTTTTTTGTGTCTTTAACAGCAGCCTGATGAATCCTAACATGTGAAAGTTCTGTTTATACTTGCCAAATTCCACTGGAAGCGAAATGTACTCATCTCTTCCCTCTCTCCCTCTCTACCTTTCCTCCCCTGTCTTCCTCATGGACGTACATTTTTAAAAAAACAAAGCATCTTACCACCCAGTGTATCACATTAACACAATACTTTGCTGCTATTTGAATTCCTCCCTGTGGAAAAGGATAAAAGAACAAGCCTACTAGCTAGTTAAGGATATTTTAAAAATCTATATAAAATGGATTAAGAAATTCCCGATTTGTATTTAAAGTATTGCTGATAGGAAAATACATTATAGTGAAGAAGCCAATCAATCAGAAAAGAAAACCTCTCTCATTCTGTATACACGTAGTTATGTAGGAGCTAATGGTCACAGCTGTTCTTTATCTGTCATGTTTGTTAAAAATAGCATTTTGAAAGAAATGAACCATTCCTGATGTTCCTGAAGTCACTCAGCTTTTCTTGCTGCCATTTTAAGTTGTTACATAAACTCCCAGTTCAGGAAGGAGTCTGAAAAGAATTCAGAATTCCTGAAAAGAATTCAGGCAATCTTTTAAGCATGTGATTTCTTCTGCCTTGGTGTACTTAAGTGCTTTCTTGGACCAACTGGTCAGTTACTAGTTCAAAATCTATTCCAGAAGCTGATATATAATTATTGCATAAGTAGCTGACTTCTGTGTAATTACTTCAGGTCTGCATGAGGAAAATGGAGAACTGTATTCACTCTACTAGATTCTGTTCTGCATGTGTTTTTAATAAGCAGAACCAAAATAAGCATCCCTTTAGCACATTTTGTTTAGAAAAGTGAATTATCGTATTAAAATACACAAGAATGCATTGATTTTATAGTAGCATGTTATCATCAAGAGCTGGCTGTGTTAGGCAGCCATCTCTCTAATTAAATATGATTCTATATTCCATGTGCTAGTGCAGTTACATAGCAGTGACTTTACATTTCTTTAGTTCATGAGGACTCCAAGCTAAGAAAATGAAAGTCTGTGCAAGTGGAATGTTCTAACTGGAGCACTAAGCCTTCCATGTAACATGAAATCTCAGTGCTATGTATACGGTGTGAACAATTTAAAGCTTTTTTCCTCGTGTTGTTAATTTTCCTGAACAAACCAGGAAAAATGAACAGCTCCTCAGATGAACTTTTTATACTAAACAGGAAAACAAAGTTGTAAAACATGGCTGTGGAAATGGATTGAAATGTGACAATTAAATTACTGATTTAAAAGTCACTTTATTCCCTTTCACTTCTTTTAGGAAAATGGAAGTATCCTACCAAGGTAAATTTCAAGCTGAGATGCTATTTCTGATGATGCACACATGTATTTGAGGTTCTGAAAAGTTTGTGAAAAAAGAGAAGATATTTAGAGACAAGGGAAGTTTTCGTATGCACAAGTATGTAGACGTGTGCAGTTGTATTATCTGTGTGTATATGTAGTTGATGATCTCATAATTGATGATGATATTTAATATGTAAGATGAACTGAGCATGGGTGCAGTTTGGGTGGAGGGAGAATTAAACAAGTCAATTTGAATCTCCATGTATAAGATGAAATGTAAATTTGTTAAAAGAATTTAGGTGATTAGATAACTGAAGTGTGAAGATATAACCCATTAGGGGTGTCATGCCAAATTAGCATTACCAGACTTTTAATGACCTCCCATTTGTATAATCCTTATTTATACTTGCACCTGATGTCTGCAACAGACAAGAGACTAGCCATCCTGTGGTACCACAGAGCCATTTTAAATACATTGTGTTGCTAAAAAGGAGTATTGGGCTGAAAAAGAAGCAGCGCTGTGAAAATAATTTTCGTAGGGTTACTCTGGTTCTCAGCACTCTGCACTGATGTTGCTTATATTCATTGCCCTTGTGTGGCTGGTATTGCTAACCCCTGAAAAAATTGAGGTGTTATTCATTTTTTAAAAGAAAGCTTTAGGGAGAGAGGAAATCTTGTTCCCACTTGAGATTTCCCACATTCCAGCCTTTGCTGGTCAACTGTCAGTTGCATTGGCTTAAAGCCTTAAGGTGGATAAGGTAAGGGATGGAACTGTGCAGCTTCTGACGTTGTTCTTGTGCCATAGACAGAACTTGATGCTGACACCAGGATAAGAGATTTCTTCCTGCCCTTGGTGGTCTTGGCATAGCTTGCAGCTGAGCTCTGAACCGCATTGGGAGGTGATCTGTTTTGAGAGATGTGCTTTTCCATGTAAAAATGGAACAATTCTTGGATCTAGTTCAAAGCACCCTCCTCCAGCAACTGTTGTCTACTAATGGGTTTTCTCAATTCATAATTCTTGTCTGTGTCTCAATGCATGCATTCATGAATTTACTTATGCAGTACTACTCTGAGGTACAGTGAAGTGCTATTGCCATTTTACAAGTGGTGACATGAGGAAGCCATCTGCCTTGGGAATATTAGCATGGAAGCAGGCTACCGGTTATCAGGTTTCATCCTTATCCAAAATTATATGAGAAATGACTGTACAGTCAAGAACACAAACCATTATTTCAAATCTGATTAATCAGATTATTTCTCTTGTATTTGAGCCTTAAGCCAAAATGTTTTTAGGTCCGTGATAGCTACTTCAGTGGTTCACGTTGCATCTTAAATCCTGCTTGGGATTTCTTTCGTATCAGGATCAAAGCTGCAGTTCTAAAATCCCAAGGGTTATTTCTATCCATTTCAGAAATTCTTCCCTCTTCACCTCAGAGTGATGTGCCTTTGTTGGTTAGATGTCCCCATACTGCCTTTCCTAATCTGATGGTGCGTGGGTCATGCCTTTTTCTGTGTGTTAAGTAGCTTTTTTTTTTTTTTTTTGGTATGAAATGTCATAGCAAGAAGGGAAGGAAGGCTTATACCCCAATTGAACAAACAAGGTGTACAAAACCAAACTATTTCCTTAATAGAGAAGTCGCCACCTGTTTTTTACATAGAATTAGGAGTGCTTCAGACTACAGAAGATATTCTAGTGCAGCTCTCACTGAGCATTTTAGAAACATGAATAAACTTGATATTGTGACCATTTATTAAAGGTGTGTGGGGTTTATAGCAGTTTTAGTTACTGTGTACAATAATAACGTATTCTTTTATCCTACATCTAAATGCAGGTCCTCCCATAAAAATACTGGTTTGCTGTTTTATATAACAGATTTAAAGCTAAACATGGCAAAGAGAGCATGTATGCGTGTTGATAAGGTGAAATAGAAATTACTTATTTTGACCTGTGAAGAAATAATGGCTTTCATGCTGGTCTGTTTTTCTTCCATAGAACCATCTAACAGATTTAGTTGATACAGAATGATTATCTGTTGATTTTTACAGTTAGGTTTTCCTCTATTCTGTGTTTTTTTTAATAGTACACGTGAAAACCTTCTGGAAATCATGGGGGAAAAGCACAAATCCTAAGTGTTGAGTTTACATCCCTAACTACAACATCTAAACATCTCTGAAATACTCAGTGAAAGACTTGTTTTCAGTGCTTATTAGTGTTTTAGGAAAATACTTTGTTTAGTTTTCTGTTATTAGGATTGATTAGGATTCCCCATTGGTAGGCATACTTGAAAAACTTACTAGAAGTCATTTTGTAATAGCTTTTAAAATGGTAGGGTGTTGATCAAGTCTAGGCTTCCACAGGAGACAGACTGATTATTGTGGCAATGATTATAAAGTAGATTTGACTCAAGGCTGACTCAATGCAAATAAGAGAACACAAGTGGAGTAACAGTACAGCAGCTTCCGTTGCTAACAGGTAGCTGTGTTTCATACAAGATGTAAGGTGAGTTTATTTAGGGCAAAATGTAGGTCTGAAGAGCAGTCTGGCCAATTGCTTTCATCAGCTACAGGCCATAAAAATGCGCATCACCGTGATTAACCAAACGATTGTGCTCTGCCTTAGTTGTAATGAAAATAAATGGTTTTGATGACATTATTATTTGGGAATGAAGTGGCTGAGGTTCTGTTGACTGTTGAATCACTAAATAGACACACGTGCTGGCTAAATGGAAATTAAAAATTATACTTAAGCTTTTTCTTTCATTACTACAATGATTTCTCAGTTTGTCTGGTTCTGCTTTAAAAGCCTAATAGCTTTTGAGACTGGTTTGATTTGCTGGTCTCCATAGCTCAGGAACTTCCTGAGGGAATTCTTTCTGCATGTGAAGAACATAGAGAACGGTTTTACATGGAGAAACAGCTCAGTGGAGACCACAGCAAAAACAAACCTGCAGACTTCAGAGTGTATGAAGCACAGTCCTCAGGAACTGAATTTGAGACTTAAAATTACACTATCTAGGCTAAATAAGGACTTGTGGGTATTACTTGACTTCTTTAAGGGGAAAAAACAAATCAGGTTTTGCAGGGGGAAGGACAGGCAGAATTACCTACTTACCTTTCACTGCCCTATGAAATTTGGGTTCCTTTTTCCCAGATTTGGAAAATGCAATGAACACAGTTGTGTTTCTCTCCCTAGACAAGAGTCTAGTATTTAGAATAAGATTTCTATTAATATTACTATAAATCCTTTAAAAAAAAACAGGCATAGTTATTACATGATTGAAATAGCATGCATTGATTTACCGTAAATGTACAGATAACAGATATTCAGCACTGAAGTTAGGACCCCAGTTCTGAACTGCTGTAATCAATTGTGTTGTGTGGTCTCAATTTTTTTGTTTTTGTTGTGCATACAACACTAGAAGTATTTAATTATAACTTCACAAGTGAGATTGCCTCATTGTGTTAGTATGTTTTGAATATATCTGTGTATGGACAAACACATGTTCTATGTAGCTACACTTAGGACAGTAATTGAGTAAAACTTATTACAATACAGTATTTGGAATGAAGATACCTTTGCACATTTATGAAAAAACACGATTAGCACTTCCAATAAAATGCTTCTATATCCATGTAGAAATATTGATTGTAGATATTTCTTCTGATACATCCTAGTCATGCAAACCCTTCCTCGCTCTCGGGCAAGGTTCTTCTATGTAAATAAGGTTCCCAGAAAATCTGGCGGGACATGGGATATATTTGATTCCTACTAAAGTTCTTAGAAATTCATAGTCACTGCACAGGATGCTGATAATACTTCCAGGCCGTTTGTGATAGTGGTGTACCTCATAGGAACTATGCAATGGCCAGAGACTGCAAAAGGATAAGCAAGAAGTTTAGAAGATCAAGATGTAAGGTGTAGAAAGGTTTTAATCTAAACTCTGCTGCTTTGATTTATTCTGATTCTTAGCTGTGATTGTAGAACAACAATAAATAGGGTTAATTAATGAGAATTGACATATAACAAACTAACATATTCTGTGATTCCAGTAAGCCAAAGTATTTATGTAATGTTAATGAA
This sequence comes from Sagittarius serpentarius, assembly GCA_034782735.1. Lineage (NCBI taxonomy): Eukaryota > Metazoa > Chordata > Aves > Accipitriformes > Sagittariidae > Sagittarius > Sagittarius serpentarius. The sequence goes on along the minus strand of JAVKLA010000053.1, from coordinate 40,069,565 downwards.
CTCTTCTAGTTAACTAACATAGTTTATCTTTTTTCTTTAATTTGAATTTCCAAAGTAGAATTCTAAAATTTTAGATTAATGTAAATGAGCATACCTGGATTCAAAGGTGCTGGGGGCATCTTTTTTGGTTGTTTAAAACCTCTGACCCCTTGACAACTTTTAAAAAGTAGTGTATTTATATACAGAAATATTAATATGTGCAGTTGTCCATATGATAAGTTGCTTTGAGTGCACACACAGCTTATGTGTGTTGTGAGAATATTTGCTAAAGCCACCTCTGGCATTTCAGCGTCCTCCCCTAGCAGCTGCAGATAGCAATTCGTTTAGTGGTGTTCAAGGGTAAGATAAGAAACTGTGTCTATCTAAAATTAAAGAGGAAGTTTTCTACTGCAATAAATAGTGTTTTAATCAGTGTCATCCCTGTATGAATGCTTTTAAGGTCTTGTTCATAAAAGATATTTTTATTATTTTTTCCTCATTTTAGAGTTCTGTGTCGATGAAGTGATACTAACAAGAAAAGAGCAGGGTGGTGTTTTTTTTTTCTTAATTAGAGGGATATGAAATTTGATCCTAATTTATTAAAAAAACCCTGAATATTCTTTTAATTTGTGTTGGTTTCATAAAGATCAGATCTCTGTCAGGGATGACATAATTCAAATCTCCATCCCTTATGAGCAGCAGAACCTTCAGAGATAATGAAGTCTTCGTACCATATGATCACCTATGTTAATTTCGTTCACACACACATTTGTGCATGGAGAGGTACAGCAGAACTGACCCTGAAACACTGAAGCTGTTTGGAAGCAGTGCCCCAGACGTCATTGACTTGAACCCTCTGGTCTGCAAGCCCGTATGAAGTAAGCTTTGCAAAGTTCTGTTCACTTTGCGGTAAAGCTTATTGTGCTTTCTGAGTAAAATACATGCGTTTTGGTTTTTTTCATTATGAGCACAATAGAGGGTAAGTGGGGAAATACTGTACCTGAACTGCTGGATTTTCCTGACAGTCTTGGAGAGTGTCTGTAGTAATATAAATCACATACATACATTCAGCTTGACTAAGATTCAATGAATGGGAAACAGAAATTATTACATTTTTTTCAGGAAAGTTGAAGTCCATAATACTTGTTTATATTCTGTCTCCGTTTTTTCAATTAAACTTAAGTGAATCTGAAGTAGCTAGATTTCTTCTAAATCCACACAGCTGAGGAAACCTGTGCTTGCTCTTTCTCTGAATTTTCACTGAGGGGCTTTTATCTCCCCCTAATCCCACCATTTCTGTCAGGACATAATCTCTTTCTCAAATTTACATTTTAATTACAAGGCCAGCTGAACTAGCTAAAATCAATAATGTCAGCATTCAGCAGCCTAACTTCAGCTGAAACCCCAGCCTCTCTCTTTCCTTCTATCGATTTATCTTGTGAACACGGTCTACTTTATTGCTTCAGGCAAATAGTTGCCATTTGGTCAATTTAAACAAAAAGGGGGATTTGAACATTTTTATGATTCTTTCTAAAGCTGCTATTGGAACAATTTGAACCTAGGTACTGTACTTCTATTAAATAAAATACACAGAACAGCAGAATTCTTAAGAGGAATTTTACTTTTAAAACTGCACTTAATCCCATCTAGGTCTTAAAAACAAAACCAAACAGAAAAAAACCACCCTGACATTGGATACTATTCAGCTAGGGCTGTCTGCATGGTGACTCCTGTCTTTATCTTGTTAGCAAAAAATAATGTTATAAACAAATATTTTTTAAAAAAATCTACAGTAGAGGTGGTGTTACTGATGTAGTCGTGTATTTACCTTTAGCCATTTTTTCTGTTAATGGTTTAAAATAAGAAATCAATGGGAAAATATTTTGTTCTTGTAACTCCTGAGAATTCCTATATTGATCTTTTGGATGTGATTTTTATCTATCTAAATGTCACATTGTCTATTTATCTCTCTTGCCTTTTTCTATGTGTTGCTGACTGCTTGTCTCTGCTGTTCACATCCTCTCCCTCTCAAACAAAATCAGTGCAGTGAATGAACAATCATGCTTTCTGTAAACATCACAGGAAAAAACAGGAATAAAACTAAGGTTTGAGAGCTTTTAATATGTATGCACATATTCTCTTTGAAGAGGACAAAAGGTGAGACACATACCTGCTACCTTCTGACTTCGAGACAGTTTGTAAATAGTATGCTTACAAGTGCTCTCAAAACTGTTGCTTTAAACAATGCTTTTCACAACGATATTCTTGTCCTTAAAAAAAAAAGGAGAAAAAAAGGCAATTTTAAATGCTAAGTGCAGTCTATGCAATTCTACATTACAGATACAGTCTTATCATGCATTTTTCTCAGCTGACGTTGTTCATGCCAAAGGGCCTGTTTGTTTGTAGCTCTTTATATCGTAAAAGGAAGTTTACTCTTCCAAATCCTGATTATTCTAAAGTGTGGTTATAACGGAATCTTTTGGGTTAATTCTGTTTCACTTTGATACAAAGCACCTGAGAAGGGCTTTTTCCCTTTCTAGCCTATGGCAGCAGCTGAGATGGACTCCTATCCCCCCTGCTTTCCAGATACATAAATTCAACACTGCTCCCTTAATATTTCACTGAAGTGCTGTTTAAAAAAAAAAAAAATTTTTTGTGGAAGCACCATTATCCCTCTTGAATGGCAAGTCCACAGCCTAATAAATGTCATGAGATCATTTCTTTTGCTATTTAGCCTAGATATTTCTCTGCTTAGTTACATCCTATTATGCTTAATTACCATTTCCCTTATTGCTGATACTTCTGCTAATTTTAAGACCTTTTTCCAATGCACAGATTAGTCCTTTAAATGATTTTTGTTAACAATGTTCTTTAAAGCTTTGTTGACTTTGGGAAGGGAAGTTAGGTAACAAGGTGAAGGTGTGGCATGTTCATCGCTTTCGTTAGAGTATGTGATGTGGGTATGACTGAGTAAGTGAGTAGTAGTGTGCTCAGCAGCAGCATCACCAGCCAACAGTGAGATGGCCTGTGTCTGCCTACAGCTGGTTCTAATCTCCAATCTGAGGACATAAAAATTAAAAAAGGGTGATCCTTCTTTGCATCACAGTCCATGCTGGCTTCAGTTCCCAGGAAGCACTGGACAGCTCAGGCAGCAGTGTCTTTCAGGATTCCCTGCCTTAGGAATGTGGGCTTTGGTTTTGGGGTGTTTTCCAGAGAGAACAGGGACTGAGGGAAGAGCTGGGTTTGACACTGGCTTCAAACTGTGGTGAATGTCTTTTTTTTCCCCACTCTGCAATGCTTGCTGCCAGCAAATGTTCGGCCACTTGGGTATTTGCTGAAGTCTTTCCAGGACAGCCGCAAGATTGGCACTACTGAAATAGCAACTCTCAGATGTGCGTTCACTCCCGTGGGGTATCTACATGATACTCAAGTAACCTTTTCTTAGGAAAGGTGGAATGCATCAACCTGCCAGAGCTGGGTCTGGTCTCTCTATGGACATGGGAAAATACTATTACACACAAGTTGAATCACAGATATACTTGCCTCCCCTCAACTGTCCTGTTAAAATGGTGCACATTTCTCTTCGCCGTACACTGGATAAGCAGAAGGAATGTATTGAGTTGTTGTGGGAGAGCAAGGAGAAGACAGAGAAGTCTCTATGAATGCTTATTAACTGCTGACGGCTGGTCCTCTCTCATCCTCTTTCCTTCTCCAGATCCTATTTACTTCCCTCTCTTGTTTTGGAAGGGGCAGGTAAGCCATCTGCTGCAGCTGTTACTGGCCTCTGCCCTGAATTGCCTTACCCTTAAAACATTTTCTTTCATTTTTACCAGTATAAGCCATACTAGAGAGAGACGTGGGGTCTCAGGTGTTCTAGAAGAGTCCTCATCCTTGAGAGTATTGTGAGGCTCGCTCTCCTCTCTGGAGTCTGTTGTATTAAGATCTAGGAATGACTGAAGTGACCGTTCGCTGTATGCAGCAAAATTTAAAGGATACACACGAACACAAGCCAGATCCAGCTGGATGTCTGTTTTTGTTTCCCCTCTCCTTCTGAGGGGTTTTAGCTTTGTGAATTTTGAATTGGGATTGTTGGCTCCCTTCAGGGAGAGGATGTCCAGCAACTAGGTTAAGCAGGGGGTTGACAGAGCATTCTTCTCAGTGCCCTGAGCTTGGAGCCTTGGAAAACAAGGAGGAGAGGTCATTCCCTGCACAAGGACTTGGCTCCTGATCTAGGTACTTGGAAAGTTTAGACCCATGTGCATCTAGGGGGTGGATCTAGAAGGTTACAGGGAATGTGCGGTACAGATGAATCAAGGTCAGAATGAATTACTGCAGGACCTTATAAGGTATAAAGAAGGGGTCAGGGCAAGTTGCTCTGATTTTGTTTGGGAAAAGTAGGCTTTTCTCTGAAATGAAACTGTTTTGTGCACCAAAGCTACCTGCCGATAGGTCCTGCAATCTCCCACTCAGACGGCAGGGCATACCACATTAGCTTTTCCTTTTTTAGTTGATATTTTGTGATACATTTAATGATTAGCAAACCAAATCATCAAAGCAAGAATACTTCTGGATACAGCTTTGGGGCTGGCTAGAAGTAGGCAAGAGACTAGAAGTCCCAATTAAATAATGGCTAAAACATGTCAGGTAAACGCAGGTTTCGTTTTCATAAGAAGACTGAGATAACTTCCTTAAAATTTTGAAACTGTGGCTTTTTTGTGTTGACTTAGGTTTTTTTTTGGGGGGGGTGGGGCCTTGCATTTCAATCACTTCTTTTAGAAAAAGGCTTTCTGATGGGGAAAATGTAATGTTACGTTAGTGTGAGGGATCACGTCTTTCCATTTTCAGCTGTCGTTGGCTGCAAAGTTCTTGTTACCACTGCCAGCTAATAGAGTTGCTTCTGTAGCTCAGCGGGTAGAGGCATGTGCTGTCTAACTGCTCAGCCTATCTAATTGCATCATTACAGTCTGTGCTGACTGTCTAATCTAGCTGTATAAAGTAATTAAATTGCCCTACCACTGAGCTGCTGGTGCTGAACATCAACCCTGGTACTGCCTTGCTCTGAGGAACAGTGGGCTTGTTCCTCAGGTGTAGCTCAGGCATTTACTGTCTCTTGAGCATACTCTGTGGGTATACTCATTGCTTCTGCCAGCACTTAAGATATTTTGTCTTGGCAAATTGTGTGGTTTAGTATCTGTGAAAGAAGAATGTTCTCTAGATAATTCTGTTTACAGATATATTTAGGAATCAAAACTCAACTATTTTCAGTGGTGCTACTCCTTAACAAATCAGGAAGAAAAAAGAGTTATTTTGGTTTATAATCTCAGCTCTGAGGGGTCAATGTGATAGCTGAGACTCATCAAAGAACAGGGATGTCTCTCACACACTTTGTTTTTTCACTGAATGCGCTTCCCTGCCAGCCGTGCTGGGCGACGATGGTTCCCGTTCTCATCAGTCATGTGCTGTGGTGAATCCCGCACCCAGAATTGTTTTTTCTTTGCCCGGCTCTAAGAGTTTTAGCACGACTTTTTGCTGAGACATCACAAAGAATTAATCTTAGCAGACAAGAGGATATGGATGTATGCCTTTCCTTTTGCTTTCTACTGCTCTTGGGCTTCTTTTGGGACTCTAGGTGTTAAACAGTAGTGCCAATAGTTCCATTCTTCTATTTTACCTTGATAATACCTTGAATACAGAAATGATATACCAGCAAGCGGATGTGACACTAGAAACTTATATACAAAAAGCAGTATTGCAATTTAGGCAAACCCGTATTGTTAAAATCCTTCTTTCCAAGATGAAGAAACATCATTCTTTGCTGTCACACTATGTCATACAAATTTAAAAGTTGATTTGCTGTAGTTAATTATTCAGTATATTTCTGTCCCAAATAAGAAAAAATTTCACAGGCAGAAACATTGCTCCTGTCTGTGAGTGGGATTGATGTCTAATGCAAACTGAAAGCAGTAAGACATGTAATCCGCATCCTGAGCTGTTTGGCCCCACTGTGAAGCGCTGAGGGTGGGAGAATTGAATCGCTTCTAAATATTAAGGTTTTTTTGCAGGGCTAGAGCCCCAGTCACCTCCAAAAGCACCGGTGGGGAAGACATCAATAAGACCAGCTCCACTGAGCTCCTGTGCCCAGCTGAAAGAGAATGAAGACGAACTTGATCCAACCTGTGCAGCTGCCACACTGAAACTTATTAGAGACAAACTACCAAAGTTACCACCTCCACATGCCAGGTTATCTTTGTTTTAGTTCTTGTGGAAACCTCTTGCTCTTACTTGTATTTATTAGTCATGAAAGCACACAGAAAAGTGTTCATGAATTAGGCAGACTGTAAGACTGTCCTGGTTTCATTTTGAAGCTACAGTTCTTTCACTGAGATGTGCATTCACTGCTTAATATTTGGGATTTTGTTAGTGATTGCACCAGGATCTTAAGGAACCTTTTAGTATTCACTTTTTAGGTTTTATTTGGTGTAAACGACCTCTATGAAACTATAAAATGTTCCCTTCTCTCCTAACAAAAAAACCCATCCCTGTTTATTGGGGTAGTTTTTGGTTTGGAACTGAAGAGAACATATCCTAATACTAAATTAGCAAGTAGTTTCAACCATCTCTTGGTTCATAGTGACTTATGCTGTCAGTGCTGCCTGGGGATGTGTTGTGCTGATTCCAGAGAGGTATTTGTTGTCCACCCTGTTCAAAACTTGGTGAAACTCCAACCTTGTCTAGCATTTATCAGTGATTTGTGGGTAAGACTGGAGTAATCTACTTAGTGGCATGTTCCTGAAAAGACACTTCTGCGTTGCCCAGGAAAGCCCCCAAAACCTAGCAAACTGCAATGTAATGTCAGAAAGAGAAAGAGGTTTGCTTCATTAGAAGTCTGGAGTATTCAGGCATACATTTTTATTTTTAATCTTTAAAAAGTTGATGTTTCATTAAGGTGACTAGGACCACTTGCAGCTCTATCACTGAGTACACAAGGTCTCCATAGTACTACTGCGGATCTTGAGGACTAATGAATACTGTAGTGGTGTTGCAGAATGGGTATTTTAAGTCTGCAAGATGGAATTTTGTCAACAAAACCAAAGACTTTGCAATCTGTGTGACTGCCATGCAAACATGGGCATGAGTTTACAGAAGCAAAATCTTTCTAAAAATGGTTTGCCACATCAGTAGCTCTTGTTACAATACGGCATGTATGATCCACTACTGCCCCCATTAGATCTCTAGGCTTCTACACCCATGGTATAATACATTTATCTAGCTTTAGCTGAATGTACAGTTAAGCTTCATGGTGCAGTGTGCTGTACTTACAGTGTGTGCTGTTATGGTCTGTATCCTTTTTTTAAAACAAACAAACAAACAGTCCTGTAGAGGTAGTTGTAGTCCTAGATCCAAGAAAATATTAGCGTTGGTATGGAAATGTAATGAAAAAAGAGAAAAAGTTGTGATCATTGCTGTTCTGTATTGACTTTTCATCAATTTTCTCCAGTGACTGTGCAACTACTGAGCCAGCAGCCTTGGAAGAGCCTGACAGTAAGAGAAGAAAACTAGAAGAAGAAAGAGCTAAAGCTCCCCTCATGCCTTTTGGATTAGATCTTCACTACTGGGGACAGGATCAGCCAAATGCTGGGAAGATTCTCAAGTAATGCTCTTTCTTTTAAGACAAATTAAACAAATATATAGATTTACTTGTACTCAGAGGTCATACAGTGGGGTGACTGCTACTTCTTTCGATAATTACTTTTCTTCTTTCCCTTGTGTTGTAGGACCCACAAACAAAGTCAGAAATTCTACCTTTAAATGTTATTTGTTTTCAGAAGATGTGATACTAATTAAATATCCTTTGATGCTTCAAAGCACATTTTTTTCTGCTCTTTTCATGTTTGTGTATTATTGGCAGCATGGCATCACTTACTCCAACTTAAATTGGTACCTCATTATGCAAAGTGCTATGCAAGTGCATGATAGACATTCCCTCTGCTGGAGACTTTACAGTCTAAATAAATAGCAGGCAAGGTAGGAGAAAGGCTGAGGAGGTGTCAGGGGTATTTTTCCTGACTTTACGGAGTGGTAACTGAGGAAATTCATGTGATTGTTCAGTCACACAAGAAATAGGTGGCAGTTACAGGATTTGAATTTGGATCGTTTACTTTTCATTCTTGTCTGGGAAGGCTTTGTGTTTCTTGGACATGAAGGATTGCTGACTTAGGGAAAGCTTTAGCAATGCCGAGGGAAAGAGATGGTAGGTATGCATCAGAACTTGTTTCTAGCAGTCAGTTTTTAAAACCCCTTTTTAGCACTAGTATTTTTATATGAAAGTTAGGATGCCAAGTCCGCCCTCTATGTTTAAATTTCATTTAAGTCCACCAGAACTTTAGTATCAGTGCGTACTATACCTGGCTTGAAAAATGCAAAAATCATTGACTGTCTGGGTTGCAAATCAAACTCTTATATTCTCAGCAGTATTACTTTAACTTAGTTTTCTTGGCAAAACAAACCAAAAAAACCTGCCCCATAATCACAGTATTAAGACTGTTTGCAGAAAGGAACAAGAGGAAGGCTTTGCCCTTGTACCTGATTTCATAAAATGCTGAGTATCTTTTAAATTACTGAAAGCCAGTGAAATTTGATACGTAACAGCGCTTTAACACAGCCACTTCAAGCTTTGGATTCTGTCTCGTGGTGTAAGTTCTTCAAGGCCTATGGTTAAGATTTTCAGCAGGGCTTTAAGAAGGATTTGTCTGTGATAATGCAAAAAGGTAGTAAGGCTTTATTTTACGTTGCAAATGAGTTATTCAAGTCATAAGTGAAATCAGAAGCATATTTCACTGCCTGTCTGCCTTGTGCTGTACTGCTTTATTTTTATGCTTTCCAATAAAATAGAGGGCACACTTCTGAACCTTACCGTCTATAACTACAGATATGCCAATCTAACTAAAGATAATTTAAGTAACTCTGCACACACAATACCATTGACTGGGTATAAAATATATTTATTGAAAATTAAGGTAGTCAGTGGCCAACTCCTTTAACTTTTCTATATGCACACATACTGTCTCTGTAAGATGCCTAGGAAAAAAAAGCAAACCAAAAACCAGACAGCACATATGGAATGTGTATGGAATTTGAATTTTTTAAATCTGAAGTGGAAAAGTTCTTCTCCTTCACCTATTTAACACTACACTTAATTTATTGTAAATGCTGTAATGAAGTAAGGTTTTGATAGTGAGAATGTAGCTACCAGGAAGATGATTTTCTAAAGAAGTTTTGTTTGCTGGTAAATGGTGAACAGTCACCTTCTAGACAACTGTTGGCTTTACAAAAAATTAGGGCCAACGCATTTTCCCTACTTCTACCTTCACTCACACAACTCATTAAGCTAGATTAAGAACTCTTAAAATGAGTTTATAAAGCTGTAGTAGTACTTCTGGGTTTATTTGGGTTTTTTTGAGGGTGTTGTACTGTGTAGAGACTGCTATGCCAGCTTAACCAACTATTTTGGATAGCATGGGCCTTCCAAACTCATCTACCTTCCTCCTGGAATTAAATTAGCTTACTCTTAGGGTCAGAGTAAGTTAGCCGGTACAGCACTTTTTATGACTATGACTAGGGTATTTGAATTAGCTCATATAGTGCTTGCTCCAGGATCTCTGTATCCATCATACTGGTTTTAGAATTACTATTTATTCAAGTTTTTTATAAGCTTCCCGTCATCTTAGGAATGAAGCCGATAAAAATTTGTTGAAAGAGTGCAACATTTCTCCAGGAGCTGGACTTTCTTTTACATGTCAGTTAACCATTGCTTGTCTTTTATTCCTCCTAATGTATAGCTATGTAATTTCCATTAAAGCCTCTGTTATTTGTCTAGGTCAGTAATACTTTTTTTCTATGAGTGTGGGTGGGGTGCTGATCTTCTAGTTGATTATCTGTTTCTCTTCTGATCCCTCTTACAAAAAGGTTTTACTTGCCACATGCATCGTTTTTTCAAACAAGTATCTCTGCCTTTTTTAAATGTTGCTTAAATTACAACAGCAGGAAATCAGAAAACTTTGGGAATTCGCACTGCTTTGTTCTTTTCTTACCTGCTTATAATTCATGCTGGGAGAAAATAAGGTATATGCTTCTAGTAAACAATAGTATTTATGAATATCTGTGTAGGAATCAGGCTATTTAAGTCCAGTTCCCAAAAACTGATGAAGGATACATAGAGTAAAACATAGTTTTAATTTCCTTGAGATTTGTTGGATGCAGATTTAGGGGAAGGGGAGCAGGGGGGTAGGCGGCAGAAAAAATACTAAATAGAACTTTTTCCTAATCAGAAAGGTTGGCGTGCACAACTGTTAAATGCTTCTTCATTCTTATGTAACTGTAATTTGATAATTTAGAGGGGGAGGGGAACTCAGACCACCAAAGGACACTAGAATTTTACTAAGAGATTCTGTAAGGCTACCTTGCACATAGAAATCCTATATGGTGTCTTTTTAGGAATGCTTTCCCCTCCTTGTGTCTGTAAGGTTAGTAACACAGAGCTAGCAGTCAGTCTTGTTTTCAGGATTGTATTAAAACTAAGCAAATACATTTATTTCATTCTTTTATTTGCTGCCTGTTGTACAATCTTGCCACATAATTTCTGAAGCTACAATACTGTACCATTCAAATGTTTGACTAAAGTCATATTGGTGTATTATAAAGATTCTTAGAGCTTTTTTATTTAGGTTATAGTTTGAAGAAATGTGTGATTGAAAACTTTTTTTTTTAACCAAAAATGGAAACATAGTAGTATGTTTAATGTTGAACTAGCCTCCACTATAACTCTTTTGTTTTATCCCCTAATTTACCAGAAGAAAGTTATTTGTATTTTATGGCAGAATTATTCTTTATGGTAGAATTTTTCTGGCTCTAGCAAGGTATATTTGATGAAGAAATTGTTGGATAGCATGAATCTCTAACAAGGATTTTACTTGTTGAATGTTTTTCTGATGATGTGGCAAATCGTAGAATGGCTTTGAATTTGCCTAATCCATTTTTTAACCTAGTTCTAATCTCTTTACATAGTTTTAAATGGTCAACTATTGCAGTAAAACTAGCACCTATATATGTTGTAGGTTGCTAAGGTCAGATAATTTCCTCCAATTTTTTTTTTTCCTTGTCATCTGCTGAAAACTTGCTCAGATAAAATTCATCAGAAGTCTTCAGGCCCGCTAAAGTAATTCTTAAAGTATTGGCTTATGTGCTTTGCTGAATGGAGGTCATTGTAATTAGTGAAGCCAGTGTTCACGTATGTATGGCTCTGCAGTCTACAGAAGGCAAAGTCTCAGAAGTAGGAATGACATCCAAGGATATTAATGAGTGAGAGGAATTGGATATGGATAGAGAAAATCCTCTCAAATCAGTTTGGCACTGATGGGGTGGAAGAGCTGTGTGGAAGAAAGGGATTGTAAAGTGTCCTTCATGAATTTTAAGTCCTTATCAAGACATCTGTCGTCTAGATATATCCATTTTGCTTGTAATAAGCAGCAGACATGCAGGCTGGAATTTTTTTGCTTAGCTTAGCTCTATTTTTTCTCTTTAACTTCATCTTTCCTTAAATTTGCGATGGGATTGTTGTTGTTTAACTTCAGACATCTTATAGATATCTAAGCTTAAGCTGGTCACCCTACTTTCTTTTCATGATTAGGAGAAAGAAACAGTTACCATCAGAGGGACAGTTATTGCATCCTAAGATTAGCATCTAAAACAAGTCAGGTAATTACTCTCTGGGGTTGCCTGTTTCTCATTATAGAGTATCGGCAGCCTAGGATGGCTAAAATGAAATTATATGAATACTGTTGAGAAAATTTGAAAATACTGCATCACTTAAGGGTCCTTGCTCCCTCCCTCTCCCACTCCCCACGTCCACTGACATGATACTAATTTTCCTTGTATATTTGCCTCTTTGTGCCTGTAAATATGGGTAAGTTCTCTAAATTTAAAATAGATTTTCAATGGATTAGCTTAATTTCCTAGAAAAATGCCCCATAAGTTTCTCAGACACTCTATAGGAGAACCTGGGAGAAAAAGAATCTCTATAAGGCTCAGCTGATTGTTTGCTCTCTTGCTTGGTCTCAGTATATTGTAACATACTCTTTCAGCTCCTGCTTCTCTGCTGCTACAAGAGTACAGCTACCAGGAATAAGATCAGACAAGTTAAGATCAAACTGTTTCCTCCCTGATCTATCTTCTGTGTTTAATCATAGAAATATTTTGTTATGAAGAATGTTAACTACAGAATTACAAAGTTATTGTCTGAAACTGGGTATCGGTAAACTGACTCTGAATGTCAGGTCATGAACTAGAGCTAAGACTTGTAATAGGTTAGCAGGTTAAACAAGAAATCAATACTAGACAGGCTTTGGTGGTATTTTAAAAACATCTTCATAATATAGGAGTCATAAGAAAGAATGGTAGATTCCTAGGTTTTTCCAATTCACTAGTAAATCTTCCCTTCCTTTTACATGTAAGGTTACCACAGGATGATACTGGCATCTTTATGTGCTTTCTTACAATTTTATCTGTGTATAATTTTCATTGTTTTCCCAGATTTGCTTCTGAGCATCGATTTTGGGCACCCAGTGAAGTAGAAGAAGAGGTGGAAAATAAAGAAATAACTGAAATGTTAAAAACTAGATATATAACGTTTGCTGGCAAGTTTGAACCAGTGAAACATAAATGTCGAGCACCAATGCCTGATGGAAGTCTGTGTGAAAGACAAGATCGGATTAAGGTGGGCACCAAGTTACATAACTTCCAGGATATGTGCTCTATGGAGAAGATCTCGTTAAAACGTGTCCATAAAAGTGTATTTCACATTGTAAATGTAGCTCAAGGGAGTGGAAGAAAATTGTATCTGGAGAAGTTTGCTGTTACTTTGTGCTTCATATGGGAAGCATCCTTTTGGTAAGGATCTCTCAAATATCTTTGGCATTCATCATAGGTATTCATATTTTATTTATTACTGTGATATATGAGTACCTGGCAGTAAAGCAGAGATGGTTGGTTGCCAAAAAGTTTTCCTCATTTAGAGGCATATTTGATATTAACTGTTTTTAGAAACTTGGGTATTTGAGGCGCAAAGAGATTTTATTTACAAATTAGGTTTTATGAAGGCTAAGTCCTACACAGCCTTAAATTATGAGCCCTATTGAGCAGAAATACTTTGCTTAAATACTTTGTTCTAATATCCCTGTTCTTCCTGTATTATCTGTGATTGAAGGATCTGAATGCATTAAAGTAATATAAATGGGATTGTTACGGGATAGGGATATAGCATAAACAACAACATACAATGCAGCGTTGGTGCCCTTGTTCCAGACTTGACTGGATGTGCTACCCGGCCTCTTGAAATTGGGTATTCATATCACAAAGAGCTTATTTCTTTGAGATTCTGAATGTATTAAACACATTATGTTTATGGGATCCTGGTGCTTTCTAAGGGGGACTGGGAATCAAGTGTAGAGTTTTGTTGCTTGATTCCAGTGTCTGGCTTTAAGCTATGTTGAATAACATGTAAGCATTTTCTTTTCATTCAGAAGTTCTGAGATTTTTTCCTCTTTCTTTCTGAAGTGCCCTTTCCACGGAAAGATAATTCCTCGGGATGAATCTGGGATTCCCGTTAATGCAGAGGACAGAGCCAGAGAAGAAAAGATGCGGTTTGAGAAGCAAGCAGCTCAGCCTGGTTTGTGTCTGCATAGCATCTTAAACAAAAACAAAAACAAATTAGGCAGAGATGGGAGATAAGCTTTAAGTGTAAGCATAGTATCTTTATTGTATATATGTAATATACAATATTTACAATAGCTACAAGGTATTTACAATCTATACAATAATTGTATATATTGTATCTACATTGTATCTATATATTTCATCTAGTGCCTCTACACTCTATATTGTCTATATTGTATCTCTTTATAGATACAGTGTAGATACAAGTTGGACAACAATCTCAGTATATAGTTGGACAACAAATGTGACAGGCTATATGGAGGAAGAGAACCGATTCTTTTGTTGCTAAAGGCACACGTTGAGATCTACAGAACTCAATCATGTTTCTGTTTTGCTCCTAACCACATCCTCTCATTTAAATTCTTGTTGAATTTAATTTGCAGATCATTTGCAGTGATTCTTGCTTATGTGGTAAATATGGATGCATGTGTAGACGGAATAAGGTTAACTTTGCCTTTGTCCTTTATTTCCAATAGTTATCATAATGTTCCTAACACTTCTCAGACAGAAGAATTATAGCCTTTATCTTAAGGAACATGTTCATTAAAGACAATTAAACCTGTTTCCTGGAAAATGCTTGGCAGTAACTGTTTCCATGCTTCTGAAAAGAAGTCATCTAATCTTGCTAGTCCCTAACAGTTGTGATTTATGTAATGTAATGATAATATTATTAGGATCATTGTGTTACCACAAATATTGGCAGAGTGGTTTTTTTCGTCACAATGCAAGATCTTGTTTTTCCTGTATCTATTCATATCTATCATATTCTGTATTTCCTGTATCTACTCACTTACTACTTGTGTTTTAGAAGGAGAATTCTTGGCCTTGTTATGCTGTGCATCTGTGCAGCATTGCTAGAAAATACTCTGAACTAGGGAAGCCCTCAGCTTGGGCTTTACTTTATTGGCATTATAACTAGTCTGGATGTTCTAATAGGTGTGATGTTTGTAAGGCTCATCCTTCCCCAAGATTATTTGAGCATTTTTAGCCAGGATAGAGCTCTTGACTGGTAGGTAAGGAATACAGGCAAGGAGAAAGACAATAAGCAACCAGTACACAGGCAGGAAGACTTCCAAGGGGAATAAGAGCCTTTTTTGCAATAGTACAACTAAACCTCATTAGTGATGGACAGAAGGTAGATTTTCATAGAGTGCCGAGGAGACTGCAGCAAGGAAGCTACTGGAAGTTGATGGACTGCCAAGGAAGATGGGAGAGAGGAATCTATCCAGCAAAGACGTAGTGTATAATTGGAGGGGACAGATTTGTTTTCAAAGGTTTTATTTAATCTGGCCTCCTCCAGGAGGTCTTAGTTTTCTCTGTTTTAAGTTATTTATTCTAGGTGAGTATTCTGCATTCTAATTAAACTTACCCATAGGCTTTATCATTTTGATAACTTGTAGTATACTCCCTTTAAGGAGTTAGTTCACTGTTAAGCTCTGACTGACTCAGTATTTCGCTAGTTTCCCCATCATATATATTATTAATGAGGCTACTAAACCTTTTGCAAAACCCCTTCAGAGCATAAGGAGCAGTTGTTGACCTGTTATCCAAAAAGGTCTACGTCAAATGAATATGCATTTGAACATACCACTGACCAATCCAGTTTCGTTTAATACTGATTTGGCCATCTTTGAGTGACTGTGCTTGGCAACGACCAGCACCACACGAATGCAGCAGTTACTGAACACCTTCTGGTATCTGCATGTGTCAAAGTGCTACGTTTGTAGGCAGTTTCCACCCGTGTCCAGGTGGAGTGAAGTGCTCTAAACTGGCATCCAGCCAACAGCATGGGCATAGCTGGGCTGTCACAGCAAAACCAGGGCAGGGGTGTGGATGTTGTGCTAAAAAGGAAAGTTCCCAACTTAGTTATGACAAACTAAAACTAGCAAGTTAAACTAGTAGATGTTCTTGAGGGACGAGTTTCAAACTAGAAATTAATACTCTGGTATAAAAATCACTTGCGCTGAAAAATAGTGATTTTTTTTTTTTTTTTTTTTTTTTTCCCCTGTGAAATTGCCATTGCTTGAGGCTGGACGTAATATTTATTTTTATTACAGTGTCAGCTTGGTGCTGTTAGAGGCTTCTCACCTCTGGCACACAAGGATGTGTATGTTAGTCCCAGACCAGTTTTGACATTGCTGCCTTGCATTATTGAGTGCCGTTGTTAAGCTCAGGTGTCATACAAAGGTCCATCCTGTCTGTCTGGGGAGATACTGGACAAGTTATGGCACTTAATTTATTGGACAAAACCTTACGGGTTTCTAAAACCATATGTATTCCAGAAGTCACTAAATACTTTTATCCACAGCTTTTTGTTGCTTGCTTTTTTTTCTGTGACTCACTGTATTTATATTTGCTTTATACTATTTTGATCAGCCTTTTAAAGCGGTCATTTGTTTGTTTGTTTTGAGCTTGTGGTTTGCGGGGGGCAGGGGGGTGTTTGGTTGGTTTGCATTGGGTTTGTCTTTTTTTGTTTTTTTACAAAAGACTTGAAGCAAGTCTGAACAGTGCTGCTATGGAAAATATACAAGCAAGAACCCACTCAGTGCAGTAAGTGCTTTGGTCTTATGATTGACATCATTTGCTAATGACAACAGTTTGAAAAATTTTGAAAAAACATTAAAATCTGGGGATCAGTTGCATGGTTAAACTGCACCAAAATTCTTCCTACATCTTTTTCCTGTTGGATAGTAGGTTTGTTTTCATCCTTGTGTGGTTGAAGGGGAGAACAATTATGTAAAAGTAATATGGTTTGTGTGATAACGACTGTTTTGACAACACTGTCATTGTTATTATGCAGCATTTTTTAACTTAGGATAAAATTTTAAATTCTACCTAATGTCCACAAAATGGTGCTTTGGGCTCTTCAGTCCTGAAACAATGAATCAGGTGGGATTATGCTGACCTGCTAATCTGCAGTGTTCATCCTTTTCCAATAGTTCGCACAGAGGAGCAAATTAAGTGCCTATTTTTTGTGTCAGCCCTGAAGAGTATCTGGTTTTTCAGCCCTTAGTGACTTGTTAACAAACAGGTATCAGGACAGGCTGGTGAAGGCAGGCCGCTGGCCAGTCAGATGTGAAATAGCATCTCTTTACTAACTACAGTATTGATTCCCGCCTACCCTTGCAAACTGTGTAATTTTCTTTTCCCTGCTGCTAAACTCAGTAACAATGTATGAAGAGCTTTAGGGGCCTATCAATGCTCAAAAAGGCTGCTCTTCCCTGGCATTCTATTGATTTTTCTCAAAGGCTTTTAAATTGCTCCTTCATTTTACTCAAATGCTCATTTCATCTCTACTGGATGCCGGCATTTTTTCGTTGTGTTTAAACAATTGCTCCATTCACTGGGTTCCTAAACTGTGACGCCTTCTTATTACTGGGAGATAAACTGTTTAGACAGTTTTCCTTAATCTTGGATTAATCGTTCTTGTATCTGAATTGTGCTGTTCTGTATTCCTCCACTTAAAAAAAAAAAAAAAAAAAAAAAAAAAAAGGTCTGTGAGGTCTTATGATCTATCAAGTATATGTATTCTGTTTTCTCCCTCTATACTTCTCCTGCTCAGTTCTTGCACAGCTTCATTTTCCTCATGCTTTTTGGTGTGTTGGATTTTAATCCGTCCTTGCTTTCACGTATCGTAGTAGGTTAGATCTAACCTTTCCTTGGAAAATTGCTCTGGTATTCCTGAGCACCATGTTCTTAAGTGAGGACATTGCCTCTGACTTTCCTGAAATAATGTTAGCAATATTTGTCACACTCAGTGGCCATCTTGGTGTATAAGTGAAATTATTAAAGTTGTTTAGGACTGCTTATTTTTCTCTGTCTAAACAGATGTTAAATACGGGTAGCAGACATTTGGTGTTACGATTTCTGTAGGCAAGAAAGCCTCACTGACATACAAGAAACTATATGACAAACGACTGACAATTACTGGTTGTTAAAATACAGATTTCTGACACTTATGCTGAGTTTGGACCAAGTTACTGTTTGAAGCGGCACTTGCTACGTTTTTTTCCAGCCCGTATGCTGAAAGTCTTTATAATGCAATGCCATTTTTCTAAATTTCTCCTTGAAGATATCCATCCTGTAGCCACATTTTTACTTTCTACTTTGTACCTTGTTCTGATACGCAAAACTACACTAAATGTGACAGACCACTGCTTCCTCAAAGACTTTACAGTCTAAATTGTTCATGCTTTTTCCTGTGCTAGCATTTATGATCAGAATCCATTTACAGTGTATAGTCAGATTCTGAAGCGTTAAGGTTTTGATAAAACTGTAAAACAAGTTTTTGATGAGATAAATTAACTCTTATGCTATTGTCAAGAGAAGAAAATTTATTTCGATAATTAAACTGAGGAATTGCTGGATACTTAAAAAGCAGTATCTTCTTCAGATGCAAAATTGGGCTCGTGGCAGCAGGGTCACGTTGTCTAATTCAAGAATGCTGTTTAGGTGTCAGATACCAGTTCATGTTTTGAAGCAAATACGATTCTTTGATGCAAAAAAGTTACAATGTTGTCATTCGTACTCTGCTCAAAAGTTGACATATTCCATTTTTGGGGGTTTATTTTTAAGCTTATTCAGAATTTATTTCTGGAGATAAGTTCCTCAGCTTCGTTGTTGGCATTTTGTTCAATTTCTAAATAATAATCACTGTGTTTGTCACCTTGCCTACATGGAATAGTTTCCTTGGAATTTTGCTACTGTGCTACTGCAAAAACTTGACTTAAGTGTTCCTGCAGAACAGTTTTGTCTACAGCAGCTAATAATAGGTACTAATCCCAGACTGGCAGGGCTTTTTCATCAAGATCTGTTGTTTTGGCTGCTTTATCCTCCCCTTCCTTTGTGTATGCAACTTAGAACACAGTGACTGCCCTCACCTAGCAGTGACAAGAACCTGTACCTTAGGAGACTGCAAATTCTACCTGGGTTTGGAGTTTCAAAGTGCTTGTTTTTTCTTTTAAACAGAGTGGCGAGATCCAGAATTCATGAGAGAAGTTGAAGCAGCTACAGGAGTGGATCTTGGTTCCTCTAAAAATAATGGAAAAGGAGGGAAAAAGAAAGGGAAGAAGAAAAAATATCCAAATCTGACAGATCTGAAGCAGCAGGCTAACACTTCTCGTTCCCGGCTTGAGAAGAAAGTCTTCAATAAGTAAGATGCTTACGTTCTGTAAAGCCTGTTAAATTGCTGTTTTCCTTTGTTTCAAAGGTACTTTCTGTTTCTACATTAACATCCACTTACTAAACTTTCTTCACTAACTGCAGAGCGTGAATACCTTTCATATCTCTGGAGGGTAAAGAGTAGCAGGTACTGATGACCAAGGTTATTTCTTTGAGAATGATTTTCAGTTAACTTACAAAATTTCCTTATGAAAGATTTTTTCATCCTTCTGATTTTTTTTTTTAATCCTTTAATTGCTGTAGTGGCTTCTCTGGATGATCATTTATTAGTCAGATGGATTCTGCTTTATGTGTGTAAATAGTACTGGATCTGGAAAGAAGATGTGTTCAGAGTGACACAACTTACTGCATCAGACACGCTGTAGTAGTGTAGATAGAGTGAAAATGAAGTTTTTCCTTTTCAAAGCCTAAGATGAGCTGTCCTGATCAAAACTTCAATTAATAAAAGGATCTGTCAAACCCTTGGCTTTTGTCATGTAGCAGTGTCTTAGCAGTTGCCCTCAAGCCTCTGGTGAATGCTCAGAGACCTTCCCAAACTTTTGACTGCTGCCTGGGCTTCCTGTGTATTTTCTGTCACCCCTGGCTGTACTAAATTGCTAGCTGGGCCTGATGCAGTGCCTTCCAATCCAGCAGGTACACACAGTGATCCCTTCCTGTGTATTATTCAGTGACACGCTGCCATTGCATTTTTCTCCTCCTTTACTGAGAACGTATTCAATTGCTTAAGAAAACATTTGGATCCTTGTGTTATGGTCCTTGTTCACTTAACCCCTGCTGTCTTTTGTAAGTATCAAGGACTGGAACCTGCTGCAGGTCTCTTTTCAGTGTAAGAGTTGGGAGATGATTATTCCGTTACCAGAGGCATGTGGACACAGTGTTCTTCCTGCAATGGTGCTGTTTCTGTATGTCTCCCTTTCCTCCCAGCACATGTGCAAGCAGTAGTTTTTGGCCTACATTTAGCTCAAGAAGAAACTGTTTGGATGGCACTGGCATTTAGACATGTCGAACAAAGGCATGTCCGTGACTTACGTGACATATGTGAGTTAACTTAAAAGCAGGCATGCTAGCTCAGATGGAAGTGGGAGCCTACCAGTCCACCAAGCTGAATGGTTTTAGAACATATAGTAGCTCCACATGTCCACTCTGTTACGCCGTTTCTGATATCTAGACTTGGTGAGATGTGGCTGCAACATAAATTTGCCAAAAGCGTGCTCTGGTCTTTATCAAATGGGAAGCAGCTGCAGCTATTTAAAGAGTTTCATATGTCAAAAATGAAGTAGTCAAAGGAGAATGAAAAGTGTAAAGTCGTCAGATCAAAAAGGCAAAATTACTATTATAGAGTCATTAATGGTGGGTTATTTTCTAAACATACTGGATGAGTTGAACAGCATCCAAGGCACAATATTTGTTTAAACTTTATTTTCCTTTTTCTGATGTAATCATTACAGTAACAAAGCCAAATCCACATTGCTTTTAGTTAAAGAAATAACATGCTTTCTGTAAAATTCTCATGTCACCTGATCTTAGTTAGAATTCAAAGACATGCAGTTCTAATGATCAGAATTTCATATCAGCTTTAACAAAATAAACTTTAAAAGCTATTTTTGGTTTACTGTGGTTTGTGCTAATGATTTTGAGTGTGCGTTAGTGTCAGGCATAGGGAATCAAACCTGTCATGTTTTAATAGGTTTCATGCTTTGCAGCACTAAGCAAGATGATAACCTTGGCTCCTTATAACAACCCCAAATTACTTGAAATGTATAGGTGATAAACCCAGGCTCTAGTCTGCCAATAAAGTTAAGTGAAATTGCACACAGATCATCAAAGTGGGATCTCATTTCATTTACAGTATCGCACAATCCAGTGGTGCTAATGTAAAACCTACATGACATGAAAGTGTCAAGGCCACTCTGCACTGCTAAAGGCTCACTTTTCTCCTACCAATTAGGCAATATTTGAAGTGCAAAACCATGACCACATTTTCCTTACTCTGGTAACTTTATTGGCAGAATTTTGTTAAAAGTATACCTCTTCCAAGGTGTTTTTTCAGAATGTTGGTTTTCGTTACAGTTGCTGCTGAGAAAATCTTTAACTCCGCCACTTAGAAGCGTTATTAAGTAGTATCCTCTGCTTTCAGATGTTACAAAATGGCTTTTGAAATCAAGCCATTACAGAGAGCAGTTAGCTAAAACAGAAGTCAACTTGCCTCTCAGAGATAACCACAGGAACAGAGCTGGAATAGTGTGTGGGGCCTGATCCTGAAAAAGGCTGGTGCACACTACTAGGTCTTGCCTTCGTTTTACTTCACAAGCTGCAGCATCTTCAGAAGTGATAAAGCCAGACTGTGACAACGTAGGGTCTAACAGCACTGGACTTGAAACCATCCACTTTGTTTGATGGAACTTCCCGACTGCATGTCTGATGTAGAAATCAAAGGGGACATCAATCAGTGCCATGTTCTTCAGTTCTCAGACCAAGCCCTTAGCTGGTATACCTCCCATGTGGGCAGACCGTCCAGATCTTTACAGAGGTGTGTTAGGAGATAACTTCCTTCTTCATAAACAGAGACAGGGTGACATCTGAGCACACCTGCAAATATCAGCCTCAGACATCTGAGCTTTTGTGCTGGAGGCACCTAAAGTAACCAGTAAAAATGGGAACTCTAGAATCCAGTGAAGAACAAAATTCCCTAGGCAACATGCACTCATCTGTGCACAACAGCTACCATAAATTTCTGTGGGGGCAGATGTATGCAACAGAGCATTCTCTTGAATTCTGCTACGGCCTTTCTTCTGCTTTCTTACCCCTCTGCAATCATGAACTCATTTCTCTGCCTTAGCAGCTAAAGGATATATAGGCCTGCTCTCTCTATGCCTTTTATTAAAATCTCCCATGTCTATTCATGCTGTCTAGTCATCATTTTTCTCACCCTGAAAATAGCAGCTGCGTGATCTTCACTCAAAAGTTTGTGGAGGGAAAAAAATGCAGGTGTCTTCATTCACCCAGTTCAAAAGCATAGCAGTCACTCCCAAAAGAAGAGAAATCTCTGGGCACTGTCTTTACTGTGAGGAAGCAATGGCAGCAAACAAAGAGCAGCAACGTGGGGGCAAACCCTCGTCAGATTTAGGAGCACCAGAAAGCTTAAGAGCCTCCAAAGTTCATCCAATGTTCATTCCTTTGTTTCCTTTTTGAATCTGAAGAATACTCCAGAGCCTTCTTCAGGCACTGCAGAGGGCCTGAATGCTTGCCCATCATGAGGTAGCAGAGATCCAGTTCCACTTTTAGATAAGAATAAGATACTGGACATACTGTCCCAGCTGAGCTAAACTCTAAGCACTTAGCTGTTCTGCAGCAGTAATTTACCTGTCTGCATAGAGATACGTAACAATCTGTAGTGTCTTCCTAAACTAGTATTGTGCTTGTGGATTAAATAGCTGCTGGTCAGGAATGGGGATGCTGTTGGTGTGAGCAAAAGGGTCTTACTCTGCCCACAGCTGATGAGATGGGTTTTTAGTAAGCTGTGAAAGTTGCTAAATGAGTTACAATTACATGAACTGAACAGCAAGCCCTTCCCTCACAAAAACATTCTAGATTCTGCAAGTTGGCTTTCATGAGGGTTTCTGAGTGTTAGGGTTTTTTTAGATCCTGTTCAATACTTTTGGGTTTGTTTTTTTTTCCCCCAAGAGCAGTTAGGTACTTTAGAAAAATCAAACTTGCTATGTGTGACTATCAGAAATAATGCTAAAAGGGTGAAATGCACAGCCAATAAACTGAAAGACCTTAATTTGTTTATTCCTGTTAATAAAATCATTGCTGAATTAAACTATTTGTATTGCTGCAGCTAATTTAGTTAACAAGGCAAATTTGTTCAGCCTCATCAGCGCAGTGTTCAGAAGCCTGGTAGTGATTAAACATAGTTCATTTTTTTCCCTCAACATTCATAAACATTCTCTGAGATTGTGTAGAGTCAACATAACTGTTTTTATTATTTTTTGTTTCTCTTTCAGAGGTGCTATGAAACGGGTGGTGAAAGCAATGAACCGAGTGGACCAAAGAAAGCACGAGAAGTTTGCCAACCAGTTTAACTATGCACTGAATTAAATTGTTAATCTTCTTTGCCCTTCATTTTATTACAAGAGTGCAACTGCCCAAAACCTTTATCACAGATCTTCGTATGTACACTAAAATACTGTGCTAGGTGCATTTTTACTGGGGTAATTTTTTAAATTGTTTTCAACTTTAACTTATTTGATAATGAATATTAATTTTGGCAAAGATGTGGTGGTATAGAAGGAAATGCATTTAACAACTTGATAATTATTTGAAATGTACATGAAATAGTGCATGTTTTGTGACTTTGTACATACTCTGGTTTTGGGGTTTTTCCCTTCCTAAGGGACTCATGTAATCTATACCTCTTTTGCCAGTGTGTGTGTTGTAATTTGCCTCCACTTTCATGCCTTCAGAAAAAAGATACCTTAGAAGCAATTAGATTTCTACCAGAGATGGCAGCACACAGAGTATTTGCTCAGCCTACAGCTCTAGAAAGTGTACCGCATCAAGCAGCACAGCGGTTCCTGCAGTACCTCTAAGGACCTTTTATGTATACACTGAAAAAAAAATCCGAATCAACTGATGCCTTCAGGTAACGAATGAAGTAGAGTTTGATTTCAGCAAACTGAAACCTAGGAACTAATTCAAACTTGGTAGCTGTGGCACCGGTGGAGAAGCTGAAATGACAAAGATCATCCTGGTTTGTCTTCCCAAGATGGTATCCCAGTATCTTTCAGAACTGTGTCTGGAGACCATGCTGTGGAAGTTTGTAGAGATACTCAGAATGTGCTGCAGTTTAACTGACACCAAAAAACTCCAGTACAAAGTGAAAGTATGAGGTTTTAAAAATCGTTCAAGTGTCATACTGTACTGCTGAACTGCCTGGCTTGAATCGGTTAAAATGACATCAGGCTCAAGCCCGCAAGTGCTTAGTCGCTCAGCCGCTGGAGGTCTTTCCTCATGCATCAGGAGACTATAAGAATTAAAAAAGGAGAAAATTTAAACTCCTCAGTGTAGCTTCTGACCACCTCAGACAAAAGCTAATTTACAGTTCTGTCAAATACCTTTTGACTTGCACAAGTACTGCTTAGAAAGCAATTAATGCTGAATCTTGATAGTTCATTGTGCAAGAGCTCTGCAGTTTGGAAGACATTTTCCTCTTCAAGACAGGTATTTAGAAGATGTACTTCTAAACTACCAGAAATAAAATAATAAAGACCCAGAATTTCAAAAGCTACCTACTGCACTGGAAAGCGAAGCCATTCTACTATCAGTCTAGCTAACTTGGTAATGAAGGCTTCGGGTGAACATGTAGACAAGGACAAACCAAGTTCATTACCAGGTCAGTTGAATCAACAGCTAAACTGATTTTCTTATCAAGGCTAAAGACACACACACAAAAAAAAAAAAAGAAAAACAAAACCAACAACACAACCCTGCACATTTGAATGTAATATAGATCACTGGATGCTGGGATCCCGGAACAATCTAAATGAAACTGTTTGATCTTGGAGATTAACACTCAAAAGAGCCACAAAGGTCATTGTGCCACTATTCCAGAGATTCTTGAGCCTGCACAGACTGAAGTTGTTCATTTGTAAGACATGTTTTCTCTCCTCCTTGTAAAAAGAGGGGGGATTTATATTGTGCAGTGGCACTTAACCCTTCTTTGGTCTGGACATGAGATGTCAGCACTAGATTATTTCCAGCAATCAGTAGGTGCCCTTTACCCCATGGAGTTCCCATTTTGGGCCTTTGGTAAAATTAAAAAAAAAAAAAGCCCAAAGACTAAGATTGGAAAGGGAAATGGTAGAAATCTGTGAGAAAAAAGTGTGCTTAGTAAGTAATGCTCCATTATGACCCTACTCAGTCACATCAGTTCCAGAATTATCAGCTGAAACTTTCTATCTGGACCTGAGCATCCGGTCCACCAGTTAAACCTGATCCTATCATGTGATCTATATGCTCTCCCCCTTTCTTTATTAAAAACACACATGCATACAAAAAAAAGTGCTTTTCTAGAATGCCGCTTTCACGCAGAAAGAGAATTTGCAGAATTAAGGTTTCCCAGCAAGTGACTTAGAGACGGCTAACTCAAGACACCGGTGCATGGGCTTTGGGCCAGGTTAGGGATGACCTTTTTTAAAGCTCTTCTACTTTTCTCTTTTTCTGGTCTTGTTGCAATAACTTTTCTTGTTGGGTGGGGAATGTACCCAGTTGGATATGAATTTTTTTTTCCTCTTTCTGCCTCAAAGTAAGAAAGACTATAGACTCTTCATAGGAGAATGTGTCAAACACACATTCTCTGTAGTGCTGCCTTTATGCTAGCCTGACCTCTTACCAGCACGCATCTTCCCCTCGTCCAGTGTTTGAGAAACCCATGCTTCCCCTCCCGTGTTAGTGATTGCCTCATTTAATCAAATGATTTCTCTACAAGGGCAACTCAGCATATATGCACACAACAGGTCTTGAATTTTGCCATCTAAGCATTCTCATTAGATCTGGTCAGGCATAAGTTAGAGGATTGGGGGAGCTTTCTCCTTTTCCTGGGTTTATCTGTAGCTCTGCTGGAGGTAAATTTTTAAAAAGATCCAGCATACCTTCATTAAACAGAAATCCTTTTAAGTTCAAAATAAATCAATCTACTTTTTAGATACGTCACACCTCTTTGTGCATCACTACTTACAGCAGTTCACAAATTTGAGGTCTCTGAGCTCACCAGCTTTTCAAACATGTTAGTTGCTGAACTGTGTGACATTTCTACTGGAACTTTTCTATTCCTGCCCTCAGGGCTTCTGGGGGAAAAAGAAAATACAAGTATCATTCACGTAATCTCTGCTGTGTGGTTTGGTTTTTGTTTCGTTTGGGTTTTTAACTCACTCAGATGCCTTTGCAATTGTACTATAACATGCTTCCTACTTACTGGGGATACTGCATATGGTTTCCAGGTACCTAAACACTTTGGATGATTTGGCCCTTAGAGTGTTGTTAAGGTGACTAGTTGTAATACAGGTTGAATATTCTGTATTTCTAAAAGGACATGGAAACGCTGCGCGGAAGTGAGCTGCGCTGTTGCATCTAAGTCATCCTTTTATAACTAGTGCTCTTTCAGTGGGAAAACAAGAACTGAAAGCAAAGACTTCTCCATGGTTGTTCTTACCTGAGCACAGGGTTGCATCTGGGAAGTAAAAGCCTGGAAGAAAAAGACCATAGCATGTATCAATTTAGTGGTCTTTAAGGTTGGAATGAAGGGTCTGGCTCTCCAGTACAATGCACTTAGTGACATAAATGAGCTTGGTATGGAGTTTGCGAGCAGGGCTTCTGGCTAAAACCAGTCCTTCAGCACATCCCCTCTGAAGTTACTGAGACAGGATGGTGGGTCCATACTCATCTTTTGCATGATACCTTGCAATTTCATTTTCTCTAAACTTACTTGAGGCTTGGCGTTAGCAATTCAGGTCTGGCTGAAGATTTCTATTAGGAAACTGTAACCCTTAAAAGCTCTTAGAAATCATGTTTAGAAGATTTATTTGGGGGTTGGGTTGTTCGGGGATTTCTTTGGCAGCAAGGCAAAGACGCGGGATTTGTAAGTGGTTCTGCATGGACAATGCATCATGCCATGTAAAACAGTTTGCAGGCTGGCGAGGACATCAGTGAGTTCAAAGTGGACATTATTGAAAAAAACATCTTTCTTTTGTGGAAAACAAAAAAGAAACTTGTTCCACTTAAAGTGGCCTAGCCAGAAGCCAGAAGAAGTATTGAATCTCAGGAACCCAGCCAGCAAAAACTCCATTCGGCATGTATCAAACAGTTTAGCAGAGAGCCGTCTGGTGGCCTCTGACACTTGGGCAAATAGCTGGCTGTTTGTGCGACTGTGTGTGTAGCTCGTCCAGTGCTATTAAACGCATTAATGGTTTTAATCATGGAGGTGATATAAATGTCTCTCTAGGTTATATGTCAGAAAAGGTAAGGACATCTGGATGTTACAGCAGTACTTAAAGTGAAGAAAATTGGTCATTTAAACCCCTGCCTTTTGAAATGATACTACCCTATAGGAAAGCTTTATGCCTTTAGTGTATAGTCTGACCATAGATAGTAGCAAATAGGCATAGAAAGGGACCTTCTGCCAACTGGCCCGAGAAAGGTCTAGGTGCCCAAGTCCAAAACGGCAGCCCCAAGAAATGCTTACGTTTCCTGGGCCCCTAAGGGTCTGTACATGCCGTGAGCTGCGCTGGCCCTTCCCACCTAGGCAGGAGTTCTTGCTTAGGCCTAGTAAGACCCAGGGAAAGAATTGTATGAGCACTTGAGAAGGCTTGATCTGGCATGTTATTTTTCACACCTGGCCTAACACCCACCAAACACATACCTTTAACAAAAGTACTGTTTTTAAATAGGCAGTGGCAATTGTAGCACACGTAATAGCTATAAAGCTGGAGCACACGTTCAGGTGAGGAGGAGTTCCAGGTCCCTTCTCAGCCTAAGAGGTGACAGTCCCATGTCCTGTCTAAAGAGACAGCCCAAGCCATAGGCAACTTAAACGCAAGGGAGCTGGAAGGAGACGGTTCACATCACCCATTCTCCTGTGGGAACTGCCACTGAACGACAGTGTAGCCAAAAATGCTTCATGAAGGACACTAGACAGTAGGTAAAAAAGAGCCTTCCAGATTGTAGTCCCCAGACTGGGGCAAGGGAGGGCTAGACCTGGATCCTCATTCCCTACACACCCACCATTAAAAACACTGCCGAGTGCCATGGATTCAGGAAAGAGCTCCCTCATAGCAATTGTCACCAGCTAGAGATCAGCCCTTAGGGCCTCTTGGACACCAAAGCCTGAGAGAAGGGTGTCACTGTGATAACTACTGGAGAGCAATTTCTCCATGTCTGTTCTGGGATGCGCTGGGACAGGTACCTTCAAATAAAACCAAAACAATTAACAACATCCTACTCCTGGGTGAAAATAACACTTGAATTTGCATCTGGAAACACAGAAGAGAGTCCTGCCCCGAGCAGTGCCTGAGGAAAACTCCACAGTCCTGAGAGTGTGGAGTGAAGACAAGTCCATAGCAATGTGAGAAAGCAAAACCAGGGCAGAGACTCCAGGTGTCAGGGAGAGGTGAGCCAGGAGCAGAGGGTGAAAACAGCAGCCTACCTGACAAGGGGCACCATCCCACAGCACCCAAACACAAAAACAAGGCTGGTGACAGTAACAGAGCCGCCCACCAGCCACTGATTACCTGAAAGTCCACCAAGATAAAAGGCAGGTCTGGAGGCAAGTCGGCAAGGAAAGATGAAGGTGAGGGTCAGTCAGGTACAAAGCCAGGCACAGCACCTGCACCGCAGCTCAGGCGAGGGACTCCACCTACATGCAGTTCCCCTGCAACCAGCCGGAGGTCCAGGACGGAGACCCCAGTTAGGTCTCTCACAGCTTAGCTGGTTTCGTGGCAGTCTGACCCAAGGTGACGCAGCTGTGCCGTAGCAGTGCAGACCTTGAACACCTGGCAGGGTGTGGGATGAAGATGACAGAGAAAGATGGAGAAAGGCTAGTGAGAGAAATTAGAGCCTGTCGGTACATTCAGAGCCCTAGGAGCATCCCTCTTAAATGGATGTGGTGATGGTCCTTTCTATTACAAAACCCTCTACGGAAATCAAAACAGCCTGTGTTGAAACAGCCCTGACAGAGGCTAAGGCCTCAGAGCAGCAGCCTAGATCAAGACCAGTCTGGACCCTCCCTACCCAGCAGCACTGGTGACCCCTTCAGCTGGGAGAGATGCTGGAGATCCCAAAACTTAGCACATCCCTTGGGAAATACATGTGGATGAGAGCTGGCTCTGCCTGGCAGCTGGACTAATTGTGACCAGCCACTGCGGGAGACAGATGCTGCCCCTGAAGGAAAAGAAGGGGAGAGAGCTATTAATTACTCATGTTTCTGAGTTGATGCTTTCCCTCCTCTTCCTCTCCTTCAAAGCTGATCAAGTGGAGAAAGAAATTAATTCATGTCCTTGTTGAGCCTTTCCTAGTAGCTAGGTCTGGGTAGTACAGAGCCTAAATGTAGCACCGGCTCAGGAGAGCGGTCTGGGAGCAGGCTTTGACGTACTGGGAGGAGGGCACGGTGGTGTCTGTGCTAGTGACGGGCTGTACCAGAGCCTGGGCAAACTGAACTAGACTTTACTCCAGTGCAATCTCTTTCTCCACCCTTAAATATCTGTAACCTAAATATTGTCATTCGGCTTTTGGGGTAGAATTCCCCGTTGCTTTTCTGCCTGTCAGTGCCCTGAGCAAAACCCCAGCGCTCCTGTGCCAAGCACTCATATGTTTTTGCATTAGCATCAGGAATCCCCTCTGTCAAGGGGTTAAGGAAAAAGCTTATTAAAATTGTTTAAATGTGGTGATAATTAGTTTAGATGTAATAAGCAGCATTAGGCGTCTGGTTACTTTGAAAGGGATTGTTGAATAACCATTTCTGCCAACATTCCAATTTGCATAATGACAAGGTGTTGGCATTGCATCCACCATTAATTTGCTATATTTATAATGCCATTACGGAGCCACTCTTATCCTTGCGCACTATAAAAGGTATATGGAAATATATGATTCTGCTTGTTTGGAAATTGCTTTTGGATATATTTGAATTTTTGTAACAGTATTTTTGGCAGTTGAAGGCTAACAGCACCAGGAGGAGGGTCTGCCACACTGTTTCAGTAGGGCTGAAATTAGATGTTGCTTCCACGTGTGCGTGAGCTTTTGTTTTCCCCAGTGCTGAAACAGAAGCGGCAAATGAGAGTGTAAACAGGTATGCTGCAGAGCATGCTCAAAGCAAACACAGTATTTCACTCCAAATCATCACTACAAGGCGTAGCGCTGGTGCTTTAGGTCCCAAAGAGCATTCTTAATTGCAAATCTCAGAATATTTAAGAGGTCAGAAAGAGTGTGGCTTGGTACTACAAACTCCGGGTCAACGCGAGGAGTTGAAAAAGCCTGACCAGCAGCTCATCCAAACGCTTTCTTCCTGCGCTTCTCTGCCCCTCGTGCAGTCTCTGGGGACCAAGACAGAGGAATTGAAGCTTGTCACCCTACCTGTGTCAAGGGTGGAAAGACAGGAAGGAGTCCCGTACTGTGCAAGGCTAGCTCTTGTAATGTATGTGTGTGGTTGTGGGAGGGGAAGGGGAAAAAAAAGAAAGAAAACGAGCAATAATCGAGATATTTGTACTGAAGTTAGTAGATTTATTTTCCTTCTCTTGAAAAAGGAGCAGTTTACAGGAAAGGGTGAATCTTTACTGTGTCAGTCGTCATCCCACATAAATATTTCTGTGACTTGCAGTTCTTTGCTGTGGTGTCACCCCTCCTTTGTTGTCATTGTAAGATATTTCTGGTTTGTGACATTACAGAGAAGAAAATATAAAAGATGTATTTTAAAATAAAGCCTAGCACTTTAAGTGGAGTGGCAGTTTTAGCTAAATGAAGATTTGTCATATAATGAGGTTAAATTAGTAAATAATGTCTTGGATTTAGCTGTTGTTTGTCACGTTGCCTGACCCTGCCTGCCCAGCCTTTTGGGTCCCCATCCTGAGTTGCCCTCTGGGTCCTTGGTGTTTCTCTGTTGATAACAGGGTGCATCCACAGGATTTCCAGCATCCACAGGATTTCTCCTGAAAGGGCACTGCAGACTTAGCCGCTCTATATTTCTGACGTTATGATAACCTCCCGAGCTGCTGTGGAGCTTATTCTGTATGATGAATTCACATCTCTGCCAGACAGCATCAAGAAAGTAGAAAGATCCCTTACTGTCAGGGTTATTTTCACAGTGACAGCCGTCATTCTGTTCACCTGAGATGTCTGTGTATCACGAGCATGTGGTACAGAACAGTGTGGGCAGAAGGGGAAAAAAGAAGTTTACAGAAATGCACCAGATGATAGATAGAGAAGAACGTGGTTTATGTAAACCCACTTTATGAGACAAACCAATTAGGATCCCATTTGTGTACTTGCCTGTCCCCTTCATCTTCAGTGTCCACTCGGATCTGTGCCTTGTTTTACCTCCCAGAGTCTCGCAAATCTTCCAGTATCATAAAACATCTTTATTTGCTCTTAAGAAAGGCTCTACGACAACCATATGTGCTTGCTTACTCTTTGAGGCAGAACCTGAAGACCAGAACTGCCCAGACATCGTGAAGGAATGTTCCTTTGAGTATTTAAATACAGCTATGTTTGAGCAGAACAATTTTATACATGTAATACAGGAGTTAACAGATATTTGCCAACATAGCAGACTGCAAAGAGACATCATGGTGTATTTTGGGGAAATGGATTTAAGTTCATACAGACAAAACCTTATTTTTAACATTTTGCTTATGTAATAGAGGAATAGAAACACGTAACATGACTGTGAGTTCAGTCTGAAAGAGAAGGTCTGCAATACATGTGAAAAAAACCCCGAGAATTTGTCTAAAAAAGCAGCTCACTAAACCCACATTCCCTGCTCAACTGGAAATAACACCAAGAAATTTGAGGGGGGGTGATAATATAAACACTGGCTTCCAATGATTTGGTATAAAGCCACTGACTGTTGTGTGTAAGCAACGACACAAAATATTTCAAAGTGTTTTCAGTTACCTGCCAATCATTTGGGATGTATCTGTCTGTATTTGTGTGCTTTTTGCTGTTATTTCAATTATAAGACATTTTACTGCTGTTTATTCAGTGAATGTGAGCAACTGAAACTTGTTCAGTATAAGCTGAAATATTTGAAGTAAAATAGATGCAGTTTCCTTCTCTTTTTACCGCATTCAGTCATGTAGTGAACAACGGTAAGGTGGAATTTATATTCAAATCATTTCTCACTAATACAGGCTTGCAGCCTTGGACTTAACATTGACTTCATGGGAATTAGTTCAAAAATATGCTGATGCCTCAGGTCTTCTTTGGTACGTGCCAAAGACGTCACTTTGGTGAAAATACTAAATCGGACTCCGAATGTGCTGCTCAGTGTATCTGAGATGAGAATTTGTCCTCTGGAAAAAGCTTTGCTAAATGTCCCTTGAATGTGTTCTGCATTCTGAATCCCCTAACACTAAATTTTATGAATGAATAATAAAGTAATTAAAAAAAAATTAACTCACAGAATGAACCAGAGCAAACACCTCCTTGCCTTGTGTCATAATCATCTTTCCCTCAGTCAGTAGATTCTCCTTACGCTGTACAAGGGTCTCTGTTTCTCACGGGTGACTCACCGAAAACAAGCTGCATCCCTCAAAAAAGCTCCGTGCAGGAGCACCGACCGTTGCGCGCAGTGCAGCAGGTACATCGGGGAGGTACTGTATGGGAATCAGCTTTCGGGCCTTGCTGGGGGGTCAGCATGGGAGCTTTGGGGGCTTTTCACGACTGTCTGGTACAATAACCTCAAACTGCTGCGTCAAGCCCTGTTTCATTCTCTTAGGGGGCCCGAGTAGCAAGGGGCAGGAACACGGGTGACGGCGTTAGGACGTTCAGGCGGGTGAGAGCATGTCGCTTTGGCGCAGCGGGTGCTGAGCGTTCAGGGCAGGGATGTTTCTCAGCAGCTGCCCTGTGCCGATACCACCAAGCTTCTCACTGGTGAGTCTGTAACCGTGCGGTCCGATCCACCACCACCAACCAGCGGCAGAGCCGTGGTCCAGGGAGCATTTGAGAGTCACCTCCGTGGTGCTGATACCCGAAATGGCCTCTGCATACAGGCAGCACCCTGTGACCTGAGAGTGTGGCGTGCGCTACACCGCTGCACGGGCCGCACGCCGCGGAAGACACGCTGGAGCTGAGGCTCTGCAGTTTTGCCGTTGGCTTCTATGACATCAGACTCTGGACAAGGAGTTCGAGCAAGGATTACTGGTACCTTCCTAAACTATGCTGAGAAAGATACCTGCGGCTCTGTTTTCAGCACAGCTATAAAATGTGAGAAGCCTTGTTAAATCGAGTTTAATGACCAGGAGTCTCAGGCTAACTGACTCGGTCATCCGGCAGCTGTGAGTAATAACAACACTCACATGAACAGGTTTCACTGGCAGGACGCTAACTGACCTGGAGTAGGAAAATCATCTGCTCCAAAGCTCTGAGCAGCTCCCTGTTGGAGCTGAATTATTTTTCACCTGGGTGAATTGTTTGGAGTTGCCAGTGTGTAGACAGGGTTTGAATTATCTCTTCATTAAGCTGGGTCACGTCGCAGCGGAGCTAACAGTTCGACTGCTAGTAGCGCTTGCTCAAACCTGGTCAGCAACGGGTTAGTTTTATAGTGTGGAAAGAGTCTTCTGAGTATCTGTTTCCCAGTTCAGCTGGTTTTCTCCTGCCAGCAAAAACTGCGCAGAGCTGTACTCCGAGCACCACTTGTAAGGTTTTCCCTGAAAATTTACTTCAGGACACCTTTTTATCCTAAAACTTCTTCTTTTCACAAATGCAAATGAGCCTGGTCCGAGACTTCTGGCTCTTGCACCCTCCTGAATGTGGGGAGACGACTACCCGGAGCGGAGCTGGGGTGCCCGCCCCCCCCGAGCAGGCTGCCGTGCCCCCGCACCGCCCCCCCCCCCCCCCCCCGGGCCACCGCACCCGCCCGCCCGGCGGGGCTCCGCAC
>JAVKLA010000053.1:40006715-40021715 GCA_034782735.1 Sagittarius serpentarius | reverse complement strand
TGGATGGACATGGGAGACACAACTTCTGCAGGCACTGCTCACAGCACCTTCTCGGGCAAGAACAAGCCTATGAGCAAATGAAGGTCCTACTCCCATCAGCCAAGGAGGGAGGGAGAAAAAGAGACTCTTCTGTTTCTTTCATTGTTTTTATATGTAAAGGAGCAAATAAACAAGCAGATCTAAATGGTTTACTCTTCGTATTTAGGCAAGAGGTTAACAATACTGCCAGGATTTAGCAGCTGTGATGGGTTAGTGACGATGTCTCCAACTCTTGTTGATGGTCGTGTGATTTTCAAGTGCTGGCAGGGCTGGGGAAGCATGAGTGCAAGTGGGGCAGCTGGAGGGAGGTGGAACTGAGCCTCCAAGTTTTTCAGTTCAGCAGCAAAGCTAGAAGCCAAGACACCAGCCCTATTAGCTTAATTGTTCAGTAGAATAAACCTTCAATAAAGACTGCCACCTCCCTAATTTGCCCATATTGACAGGCTGCTCCGGGCTGCTTGTGTTACCGATACTCAGCTACAGAAAATGGTGCCTGGGTTTTCCCATAGTCACTCCCCAGTTTCTTGAACCTGACCAAATTCCGCTATATCCCAGGCTTCTGCCCTCCACTGCAGAACTTCACTGAAGTCCCTGCAACACTATTTGTGATGAATTTGGTTTGGAAGGGGACAGAGAAGTCACACAGGTTGCCCATATAGTTATGAATCACTCTGGTCAAAGACAGTCATCTCAGATGGGTGAGCAATACTCCTCTGTCGTGATTTTGTTATTCAAGCATTTAGAAATGAAGGTGATAGAGATGTAAGACACTCTGAGAATAAAAAGATTATCCCTTGCGATCCAATCTAGAGAGTTAAGTTAAAGGGGCAGCTCTACAAACTGGTGCAAATTAGGCTAGCTCCCTCAGCTGATTTACGCCAAGAGGGGATCTAATGCAAAACTACCTGATGATTTATTGCAAGACCTTTTTGATACTTGAAATCCCAGTCTTGTCAGTACTGAGAAACTTCCTGCATATTCAAATAAGCGTATTGAAGGCACTGCCCAACGTGCTTTTGTAACCAGGCTGGAGTGTTTTAAGGCATGCCTGGTATGCAGTTACTCCTCTCCTTAATGCTACGGTCCCAGCTGAGATGTGGTAATTCACTATTCAGTTCCAGACTGGGGAGGAGGGAAGGTAATTTTTTGGGCTGCCTAAATGCAGATTGAAAGCACGTCCTCCTATTTATAGCCAAACGAAGCAGGTATACTAGAGCATTTTGCAACCATTTTCTGTGCACTTAGAATAGATGCAAAAATCTGCATCAGGCAAGAAGCAATAGAAATGCTGTATGCCTCAGTGCTAGAGAGAAATGTTTCTTAATTTAGGCATTTGAAAGCCTAATCAACGTTAGGGCTCCCATTTTAGCTATATATTCAACACGGAAGCCTGGACCTGAACTCTCAGCCAGGCACATTGGATTCTGAATCAGATTGATTTATAATTTCAGAATTATTTCAATTAACAACTGGAATATTCATCAAGCAGATTGGTTGATTGATTGCTGCAAAAGATCCAAGCAATGTAGGCTGACATGTATTTGCAGGGAAATCTATGGGGCACCTCCTATGTGGTAAGTGCGTGGCCATCCAATACGACAGGATGAAAGGCTTGTGAGCTCCATCAGCCAGGAATCTTAAAGGTGAAGGAAAAACATCATAAAGTGTGGTAAGTCAGTGGCTGATAATACTGTGACATTTGGAAGAGCACTCTTTTTGATATCAGTGGGACATCAGTTTGTGAAGATTAGGGAAAAAACTTTGCAGATAAGACGTAACAGTGACTGAGCTTAAAGTCCAAAGCAGCAAAGAATCCTGTCTTGTCCCTACATATATAAAAAAGAGTAGTTAAAAGGGTAATATTTATTGTCCTTTGCAGCAAATTATCAATACCTAGAACATTAAGAACAAGTGTCAGCCGGTGTAGTAATTGCAGTTACAGAAATAACAAACAAAACTACACCCTCAGCTATTTATAACTGAAATGTACTGGACTTTGCTTTGAAAATAGTATCATCTGTAAACAATATCATTCTCTATCAAGCAGAGCTGTGTGTCAAACCTGGAGCCCTTGCTCAAGCTCAACATGTCTTCATGGAAAGCAGCCTTGTGTTTTTATCACAGGATGATGGGAATTTAAGAACAGCTGTATATACAATCTTGCTTTGATAAGCATATCATAAATGGAAGGAGAAAAAGTCACAAATGGAAGTTTGTCTGTAACAATGGTTCTTCCTCGTAAATGTTGTGACTCCCATTTTCTGGCTATTGAAACAACTGCAGATACAGGCAACGAGAATAATCTGTGCCTGTGGTTGAACCAGGAATGGGAACAAAACTCCCAGCTGCCAGATTCTAGCTGTTACTTCTGATGATGAACTCTGCTTGAACGATAGATCAGAATGGTTATGAAACATAGATGAGGGTGGGAAAGATTCCCTGAATTACAAGTTTAATCTTTTGATTCTGTTGTCCAAAATTCAATTGTCTACTCTATGTTAGTTGTCTAGGCTGGCACCTTAATTATTGCATAGAAGAAAATGTTTCCACAGGGCATTTCATTCCACCTGTCTTGGATGCCTTAGGATCTAAGGCTCACAGGAAAATTGTGCAGGTGATAACAAGCGCTATTCCTTCTGCCTTTTCAGGCGGAGAAACCAGTCTAGGTTCCTGGTTACAGCTTTGCTGTTTAAACATAACTGTTTCCCAAGTGTTTTGGGAGACTGAGTGAAGGGCAGAAGCCTTGCTGAAATTGGTGGTTCTGACCTTTTCTTTTTGCCCCAAGCCTGCTTTTATTTCCAAACTGCAATACCAAGATGATGGGTTCGTACCAGATACATGTGCCTCTTAGTTCATCCATCAGTTGAGTCGTTAGCCCTGATTCTAAGCCTCATTGAAACTGAGGGGAATCTTGGTCTTAGTGGGCACTGGCTCAGTCCCAAAGACTGTTTTGGTCACATCTTCATATCACTTTTAAAAGAATCGATTGCTTTAAAGTTGATGACACATGTATCTTTATTAGACTGACCCAGTTATCCGTATAAGTTCACTTTGTACCCCCTTGGGTTGCCAAACAAAATCTGTTTGACTGATGTCGAGTCCATTTCTTTGCATGATCATTCTTCCAGCAGTCAATACTGAGTTTTTTTAAGGTATTGACCAGACAGCTATTGGATGAGGCAGGGCCACATGACCTACTGACCTAAAATACTGTGGCAAAAGTGGTGAAGATATGAAATCCCTAACTTTATTGAAACAAAGATCTGAGGCAACACTTTCTGCAGAAGGATTAAGTGAAGAGGGTTGTTGTGGAAATGGGTCAAACGCTATGTGGCTGATTCATCTAAGAACCCAGTCGGGTTAATTCACATGTGAGCGAGAGAAGCAGAAGAGCAACATTTGGTCCAGTGTCGGGGTGTGCTGGGCTCAACAAGGCCTGCGGTCCAACCGAGGAACGCGCACAGAGGTCTAAGGAGCCAGGAGGTATCTGCTGGAATGGCTCCGCAGATGTCAGAGGTCTGACTCCCCTGACTCCTTTAACGCCCGGCTTCTCCGCTTTGTCCTTGAATGACTCTATCGGCTGTACCGAGGGGCTGCCACTGCATGTTCGCAACGGCTGGGAGCTCTGAGGGTCACCGGCTGCTCTGGGGTGACTTTCAAGGCAAAGTGTTGATCATCTGTTTCCACCGCTGACGTCGGGGGGTGTGGGGTGGGGTTGTGGGTGCTCAGGGACACACAAGTTCTGGCAGCCCCCAGGGAATGATATGTGCACAAATATACTCTGCGTGCACAGATGCTGGTCCTTCATTTGAAACTGTTCACATGGCTTCACAAGGATGGAGAAACAATGGTAAACCCATATCCCACGCATAGGCACACACTGTATTTATTTTGTTAGTGTTTCAGATTTCACAGGTATTTTAAACTAACTAGCATAGCCTCGTCATCATTACCACGTGCTCAGTGATGATGGCGTTTCCACAGTTTTACTTTTCATCCTTAGCTGTTTTTTCCTTAACGCTTGAGTAAAATCTCAGCCCTTAGGTGAATCCAAGCATTTCTCAAAGCAGAAAATATTGTCATCAGCACCAGCTAATATATAAATTCTTGCCATCATTTACTGTGGAACGACAGGAAAAACAATTTAATAACATAAGTTATTTTACTTGCTCAAGAAATAACATCTTTGTTTGATTGTGAAACAAAGAGGAAAGAAAGAGTGAAGAAAAGCTCAATAAACAGCCATTTTATTACTGTTGCTAGAAATAAAATAAGGGTAAGGGAGACTTGGCCACTGTTTTATTGTAGCTGTGAATTCACTTCTTTCATTTAAGTGTCTGTCACATTAGTAGAAAAATACAGATCACTCCAAAGTGTGTACACTGGCAATGACTATGCCTATTTTTTATTTTAAATAACTTTCCACTCTTCTTTCGTTTCCGGAGTTGGATGTGGCAGGCTGGTATAGGTAGGTGTGTGAAATAAAAGCAGCGTCTTTCTGTGGGCTTTAGGTCAGAATTTGGCACAAATATCTCGCTATGGCTTTGCTCAGTTCACACTGTAGTACATCCTCAGTTTAATTGAAAGAATTAAAATGAAAAGAATTGGCTTGAATATATGTGCTTTATTTAATACTGCCACATTATGTTAAACTTAATAACAAATGAAATTATTCCCAAATCACTTCTCACTATTGAATGTGTGTTTTGTGAACTGAAATGAATTAACTATTAAGTCACTTTGCATCAGTGTTTTTGCATGTCAAACATTTCTCTCTATATTACGATGCTGAAATGATGGCTCATAAGTCATTCCTAGTAGATATATGTGCAAGTTTAACTGGATTAATTAAGGACTGAAGCAACTTTAAAAAAGGCTTGTAAAATATTTTGTTTGTAATAAATACGGTGTTGACATTATAAATAATAATAAGCTTTTATGTAATACACTTATTTGGGAGATGAACTTGAAAAAGGCCTTCTAGAGACAGAAGACATGCAGGAATTAGGATAAAAATGAACTCAATAATGAAATTCAAACAGGAGTTAGATTCCTCCAAAGTATGGTGCATGTTCCCTGCTCACATACAACATCTCTGTAGCACTTGCTGTTAAATTAGTCTGTAATGTCCCTCTGCATTTTAAATAATACCAGATGAGACCACCCTTCTTTCTCTCTGTGAAATCAATTGGGCTGCTTACAGAGAAAAACACTACCGACTGTGAGGAAAAGCAGTGGAATATGGCAAAAATGGACTTCAAAGTTATATTACAATGGCAAGCAAGAGCATCAGTACTACTATGGGAGTGACTACACCTATAATGAGGCATCAGGGAGGGAACATGTACTTGCGGCATTTATCTCTTTATGTATACACCTGCCTTCATGAGCTACATTTTACTATAGCTTCTTCAGAATCTGAATGTGAGTTAATGTATTTTTTAACATGCTCTGTATCTCTCCATATTCTGTATCTCTGTGTGGAAGTATTTCCATACTTTCCTCCAGCACGAATTCAGTAATAACAATGATAATAATGGACAGCTCTGGGTTTCTCAATTGGTTCTACCTATTATATTTCTTTGGATTTATGGATTATATTTCTTTGGATTTATGGAAAAAAGCTATGTTCTGATGCTACAAATACTGGTTTTCTAAAAGACAGTCACCAGCTCTCAGCCATAGCACAGTACTTCTAAGAAATTCACCATCTTTATTAGTTCAAAGTCATGAAAGCAAGATAGAGTTATTAGACCACCTTCTTCTTAGTCTCTTGTATGCCACTTTCTATGAAGAATGGTCCCTGAATAAAAGACACATTTTAAGGCTTGATTAAAGCCGATCTCTGAGGATGGCATCTGTGTTTTGCCTTGAAGTAGCAGTTCTTTCCAAGAGTTACCAACCCTTCACTGGAAGAGGAGAAGGGAAAGTCATCCTTATTTCTAACCTCAATTTTTTTGGCCTTAGTTCTAACTAGTGGCTCAGGTTTTGTTTTTCTTCTTTAGACTAAATGGGTCTTTGGCATCTGAGAGTTTTCTTTCAACTTTACTTACTAACCACATCTTACACATGTACAACTACCTGACTGTACTTCAGAGAATTAATCTTTGCCACTTTTCCCCTTCTTCCAAAGCCAGTGAAAGTAGATGGGTCTCATGCCATTTCTTGAGGATAAACAAACCAAGGTGTTCTAGTCCAAGGCAGGAGAAAGGATGCCATAGATGAGGGCCTTTCCCAGAAAATGGCGTGTTGGTATCCTCTTCTTATTTACTCTTGCCTCTGCTGACTGTATCTGAAGCAGCAGAGCATGGGAAAAACGTATAGTCTGTTAAAGTCATTGGGCATTTTGCATCCAAGGACTCCCAAATGCACAAGGTATTTGCATTCCAAGTGATCTGTCCTTATATACCCATGTTGGGGAAATAGCTCTACTTTCCTGACGTATTTTATAGAGCATTATTGTTTCTGTATACTATCTGGCTATTTTCTATAGTAAGTTGACAACAGAAACCTTAAGGCTTTAGTACTGTTACAACAGTTTAGTAGTGTTATAACAGATCTCTCTGATTTATGCACGCACGCGCACACACACACACACACATGTACACGTATATACATATGCACTTTTTTTTTCTTCAAAGTCTTTCTATGACAACATGAGGTTCTTCATGTACATTTGTAAGTTTTTAGTGTCTTTGAACCCTGATTTGTAGCTCTGCTCTTTGTTTTGCCCCCACTGTAGCTGCTGACAGAGTTTGGTTCAGAAGTTTGGGCTCAGGCTGCTGTGGAAAATCCTCATGGGGACTGAACTTTGTAGGCTATCTGAATTAAATTATTTATAATGAGCATGCATGGCAATTGAAGTCTTGTACTGCTAGCCACTGGCTGGGTGTGTGTAATGAATACATTATATTCAAATAAGGGGAAGAAGTCATAATATTTGTGCGGCATGCACTGTTTGCCAGTCCACGGTATTTACATTCTATACTTCTTTCACTTAAATGTTTATACCTTAACAGATACTTTCTCAAGATTGAGAGACCGCCTGATATAATAGCAGGTAATCTGTACTGAACCCGAGCGTCAACTGATTACCAGGCTTGCTTGAATTACTATATGCTATTACAGTATTTTAGGAACGTGTAATATCCACCATTACTTTCTCTTGTGAAAGTCCTTAGACTGACTTGCCGTTGCCATTTTTCCCTCTTCAGCAAATAAATATCATAGTGTATCCAATACAATCAGCAGAGTGTAACCAGAGTGTATGAGTTTTTAGCACAGATAATTAAAGCCCAATGTTCTCCACTGTAACAATTACAAGTACTTGAGAAAACAATGACAAGGTCATCCTGCGAATGCAGCCATCAATCAGGGAATTCGCTGCCTTAATAAACCAATAACCCACTTGTTTAGAAAGTAACGTACAAAGGAAGCAACAACAAAATTGTTTCCTTGGACATATGTTCCCTTAACCACATAAATGTGGAGCAATAGCACATGTAGTATGTTTAGCTAATTAAGACCAATTTCTCCTATCTGCCCCAGGTACCTTGAGTTGTGACTAAATCTTTATGTTGGAATAGAGAAGGCCGCTCGTTTCCTTCGGGAGCGGTGTGATGGCACGCGTGCTCTGCAGGCAGCCCCCACCCGGAGCAGTGCACGCTGAACTTCCCCAGCAGCAGCCACAGCAGGTACGGTTGCACTCTTGGGTAAATATTGATGTGCCTCAGTTGTCCAGCATCACCTGCTACCACATAGTTGCACACAAATCGATGCTCAGGCATGGCCTTGGGTTGGAAAGAGAGTATATTTAGTGCCATAGCCTGGGCCCAGGATATCCCTTTCCATAATCTGAATAGACTGTGGCCAGTGGGTCGTGCTTGGGTGATACATGACAGGGACTTGTGTCCTGGACTTGTCCTTTTCTTGGCTCAATGTGGCACTTCAGCTGCATTCCTCCTGTCCTTGAAGCCGACTTCTTGGGCTGCCCGTAGTGCCTGGGCCTGTGCTTGAAGGATGCTTCACAGAGGGGAAGGAAGGATGCTCAGCCCCTACCCCGCCTTCCAGGGTGTGCCCTCATGAAATCTGAATTTCCTCATCCCTTGGAGTGACCCCGCAGGTACAGAGCATGCAAGGCTCCACTTATTGCACTACTGCC
Source organism: Sagittarius serpentarius (assembly GCA_034782735.1). Taxonomy (NCBI): domain Eukaryota; kingdom Metazoa; phylum Chordata; class Aves; order Accipitriformes; family Sagittariidae; genus Sagittarius; species Sagittarius serpentarius. The sequence continues at coordinate 40,013,515 of JAVKLA010000053.1, read as the reverse complement.
TCACACGCAGCTCCCTTGCACTCGGTGCGTGGTGGGCTGCTTCAAAACCTCTGCCTGTGTCCAAGGCAAGGCAGGGGGCTCATTAACAGAGAGCCATCTGGACCAGTGCATTCGAAGCTCCAAACACAAAGTCCACTGGGCTCACTGGCCTTCCCAAGCAAGGTATTCCCCTGCCAGGAGCAATAAAGCTGCCTAGCAATAAGAAGCTGAGTCAGACCCCATGAGGAGAGCAGCAAGTCATAGCTCTCCTGGCCAAAACTAAGAGTGGCTGGATACCAGTAGTGTATTATCATACTATTTTATTTCCTGATTTGGACTTTTTGCTTCATTTGTCCATGTGCTACCCTAATCCTTTGGCTCAAATGGGAGCTGCCCAGTCTGTGAATATGTGGGCTGTGGGGTATAGGCAAGGAAGTGGTGTGGATGGCTGCTAGCCCTGAGAGCCAGCCTCAAAGCCAGATTCAGTATCGCCTGTGAGTCAGACACTCAACTTACGCTTGCTTACAAGCCTAATTTTGACTTTGCAGTCTTGACACAACTCCTGTAGGCATAACTACGTTGCTTCTCCCTTGCTCTGTAGCAGCATGGGGATGAGGTCTCAGAGACTGTAATAGCAGCCTGGCAGGACTGGAGTAGGCACACTTCATTTGCTCAATAGCTCTTGATGAAATTCATGGAGCAGAGCGTGTCTGTCCTGGTTATCTGTTCCCCAGCATAGCCACTGCAGAAAAAGGACAAACTGGGCGTGTAGCATGTCCTTTCTGCATCTAGGTGTCATGACACAGGGCAGACAGACACTGAGAGACGGAGAGTGTCCTTATTTCCTTGCTGTTTGCAATTAGGTTTAGTTTATAATCTATAGACTGTGTAGTCATGACATATTTTAAACAAGAATTTCAACAGAAATAGCATCTCTTACCTGAGCATCTCAAGTTCTCTACAAAGTTAAGGGCCAGATCCCAAAGGGTCAGAAATCAAAATAGCTATATGCAGCATAACGGAACTTTACTAGAATAAATTGGTTGAGTATCTGAACAGGCAGCGTGGGTTTCAGTCTTAACACAGGCAAAATTTCTACAATAAACCCAGCGTTCCAATTCTTAACTGTGTTGAAGAACCTGAGTCTCAAAAGGAGTTGGCCATCCACAAATTAATTAGATGCCTTTAGATTTAGTCTTGAAAGAGTTCCTGCTGCCCAAGAACTGCAGAAGGTCCTATAGCTGAAGCTTAAAAACCCATCGGAGTACCATGATTTTTAGCTGGGAGTAGACTGACCATGAGCTAATGGATGTGTTGAAGGGCAAATATGGCGCAGGTAAGGGAAACATCCATTTTTCTGTTGATGGAGTCTGCTGACTGGCACTGAACTGCTTTTCAGAACAGTATCAGCTTGAGTTATCTCCTGATACCCACGTCTTAGCAATGGTGAAATATACCATCGCTGTACAGAACTTTTTAATTTGTAAGTTTACTTTTAAAATGATTTTTCATTTTGAAAAGCAGATGTTGTCTTATATAAAGTAAAAACAGAGGGAACTACAATGAAACGTTTAATTTGAACCAAAGCACTTGTTTCCCTCACAGTTTTTTGTTTTGTTGTTTTTTTTTTCCCCAGTGAGAACTGCGATTCTTCAAGTTTTGTTTCCAGTCTGAATGAAGAAAAATGTTGATCTCCCACACTTCATTCCGTAACAGCTCTAATTGCAGAGCAGGTCAGCAGGTGAGGCAGGAGTTGAACTCAGTTCCCCCGTTACCCAGCAGCACATCCATTTCAGTAGCCTGTGCACCTCCTTTTTTGTACCGTGGAGCTGGAAATGCCATGGAGAAATGCCATGCAGAAGGTGGGACTCCCAATGGGTGTTAATCAGTTAATAATATACAGTTAGCACCTTCACTTCCCACCTTTCAGTCTTTATCTCACACAGAAATAGAGAATTTTCTCATTGACTTCCTTGCAATGGGTCAGGCTGAGAGTTTGCTGCTAGAAAAGCTTGTGTACGAATTTATAACTTCCATTGTTTAAGTAAAGGCTAAAAAGCAGAAAAAGTGATTGTGCAAGGGAAGTCTGGTTTCTTTTCTACCACTGTGGAATTAATTGATGTTTGTAATTTATTTTTATGAATGTAATTATAAACTGATGTCTTGGAGACTGAAAGCTGCTTTTATATTATATACAACTAACTACAAAAGTAATTTTGCAGGCTTCTATGTTTAATCATTTGCATTTATACTCATTACTGCATAAATATGGCAGAACTGAACTGCAATTTGTAAGGCAACAGTAATTTTTTCAGATACTAATTAAGCCTATTAAAAGTACGGGATATGCTCATGTTCTCATTCTTAGCATAAAGGTATCAAAGCAGACAATTTGGCATGTTGGATAGGATTTCTTTTTCTTTTTTTTTTTTATCCACAGTTTTATATCATGCTGATTTGTAAATATATCTTCTCGAACTCCTCAGGGTCAAATCTGATGAGACTTCCTCTCGGCTGGACGTAGGGAAGTTGAAGAGGGGCACAGAGATCCACGGCTGTAGTGCTAGATCATCTATGTAGTTGGCCTTGGCTTTACAAGCTCTCCTCAGCTCCACAGACACTTTGAGTCCTGTATTTGTTCCAGGGACTCTTAACCTATCATATGCTTCGTGGCTGTGTGAGAATACTTTCTCCCCCAGAAGCCACAGAAGAGTTCAGAAGGGGTTTTAACTCTCCTTTTGAGGAGTGATACAGCAGCCAAGAGCTGCAGACTTCATGAGGCCAGTCAAAAACACAGCCTTGCAGTACACAGCGAGAGTAGCTGTAGGCACCAGTGCGGTTCCCAGCGGCTCTCCCATCCCTGAAGAACTGGAATGTCATTAATAGCCCACTGTTAGTTTTTGGCGAGCCACTGAGCTACTGGCTGCATCTATATTTAGTAGTGGTGTAACTTAAATCAAAACCCTGACATTATTAACAGTAGCATGAACATTTAATTGGATTTAAGAAACACACTCCATGCCAGCCTCTCTTCTCAGTTGCACCTTGGCAGCTCTGCTAGGATAGACGGGTTTGTGTTCTGGTTCTCAGAGCTGAATTTGGCCCCGTATATGTCCAAATGGTGACTTTCCATTCAGCTCCAAGCAAACCCAGATTTCAAAAAAGCACTGTCAGCTTTAAGTTAGGGGACAGCAGTGGGCACTGTGGCCTGTGGACTAGAGACGCACATCCAAAATGTAGTCTTATCGGATCATAAGATAATTCAGGTTAGAATGGACCTGAGGAGGTCTCTGGTCCAACCTGCTGCTCAAAGCAAGGCCATGTCTGAGATCAGGCCAGGTTGCTCATGGCTTTATCCAGGCTTGCTTTGAAAACCTCCAAGGATGGAGCCCGTACAGCCTCCCTGGGTAACTGTTACCCTGCTTGACTGCCCCTGTGAAAGAGCCCCTGCTTGTTTCCAGTCTGTCTTGTCTCAGCTTGTGCCCATTTTCTCCTGTCTTCCCACCACATAACTCTATGAAGCATCTGGCTCCATCATTTTGATGACTTCCTTATAGGCACTAGAAAGCCTATAATTCACACCAGTCCCAAAGGACAGCTGGGGATCTCCCCTAGGCTCCCTTTCCCATGAAAAGTTGGACTTGGACCAGATGGTCTTTCAAGGTCCCTTCCATCCTGGTCTGTTCTATGTTTCTATGACTGATGCCGGCAGCTGGCTGTACCTGCTCTGGGGCACTCTGCTATACCATGCACCTCACTAAGGGTGCGTGTGTGTCGTTGCACAAATCTAACAGTCTTAATTAATGTGTTAATTTTCTCTTGCAAGCTCTTTCAAGCTAGCAGGCGCCCCTCTCCTGTAATGTACTAATCCCTTCTCTGGTTCAGAGAGATTCCTTTCCAAAAGTCCTGTCGAAGGTCAGGCAGAACTGCCATGGAGGTGGAGAGTGGCTTCCAAGTGGGACTATGAAAGTCCAGAAGGGGTATTTCCAGTTTCCCTACATACATTCTCCTTTAAGACCTCTTTCAGGTATTTTGGGTCTAGCCTAAGTGCCCTAAACGCACACAACTCTTGAAGACTTTGACATGATCTTCCCTGGGTGAAACTGGAGTGAGACCTTGGGGATGAACATCTCAGCTCAGCAAAGCCTTTAAGATGCTCCAAATTGCTTTGCAGGCTAGGGATAGGCTGAAGTATCCACTTTAAGCCAAAACTTGCATTTAAATACTTTACCAGCGTGCACTCTAAGCCCATGGACTGCGAGTAGGCAGGTTACATTGTAGTGTGGTGTTTTCCCCAGGTTATATACGTAAAAAAAATAAAAAAATTACTGCTTTTTAAATTTAGACCATGTTGTTAGAATTAGACTACACTGTAGGAGGTTTGTTGTTATAAAAGTGTCAACTCTATACATAAGTAAGAGCATCAATCTGTTAATGACTTTTCCTCTGACAGATATAACAAGAATTTCTTGCTGTCTTGGAAATTAGTGATCTTCTTTAGCCTGAGATTCAGTTATACTGACCTCTCTGTCATAACCGTGCCTATATTTCCAAATTATATGTTTTTCCCTGTCACAGAAGAAATCTGTAGCAACAGAGACAGAACAAGCTTTCCACAATTCACAGTTAAAAAAAAAAAAGATGCTGCTATTATTGTGACAGAACAGATGTTATAGAGAGAGGATTGCTTACAGATACATTGTAAGTTAATCACGTATTTTCTAAAGTATATTGAAAAATTCTCGTTAATGTCTGAAATGAAATACTTATGATTACAGGAAATTAAATTACTTGCAACATTTTTTTTGCAGCCTCTCATTCTCAACACAGACTCTTCTTCGCACACACATATACACACACATAACTATTGTTAATTAAGACTGTCTCCATTATGGGGCTAATTAACAATTAGCATAAACATAATTAGCTAACGTTGACATTTAACTCATTACATTGTTTAAATAATTTTCAGAAATTGCCCTTAGTGGCATTCTGTCATACTGAAATAATGGCAGCACTTTGTCATGTAAATTAAATGACATTTGTGTTGGTTCCTCTCTAACTCATGCATGGAAGATTTTTTTTTAATTTGAGCTACATTCAGTTCAGAATTCAAGGTGATTCCTAAAACGTGAGCTACAACATGTGCTCCTTGGATACCCTCCATAAGTAGCCTGAACTTTTGGGGATCTACATCCTTTTACCTCCAGAAGCCCACTGGATATCTCTGTGCAGGTTCCTTGTGCCCTGAATTCTCCCCGCAGGCTTGATAATGGGTAATGGTTGGTAGGTGATCAGTTTGATAGCAGAGTATGGAGAAGGGTAGTCTTGCAGCTTGCTGTGACTGGAGTTGGAACTTGCTTTCTGCTCTTACGTGTTCGTTCTTGCAGCCCAGAAAGCCAAGTGTATCCTGGGCTGCATCAAGAGCAGCGTGGCCAGCAGGTCGAGGGATGGGATTCTGCCCCTCTGCTCTGCTCTGGTGAGACCCCACCTGCAGTGCTGTGTCCACCTCTGGGGCCCCCACCATAAGAAGGACATGGACTTGTTGGAGCGGGTCCAGAGGAGAGCCACAAAAATGATCAGAGGGCTGGAACACCTCTCCTGTGAGGACAGGCTGAGAGAGTTGGGGTTGTTCAGCCTGGAGAAGAGAAGGATCCAGGGAGACTTTATGGCAGCCTTCCAATACTTAAAGGGGGCTTATAAGAAAGGTGTGGACAGGCTTTTTGTAGGACCTCTTGTGATAGGACAAGGGGTAATGGTTTTAAGCTAAAAGAGGGTAGATTCAGACTAGATATAAGGAAGAATTTTTTTACGATGAGGGTGGTGAAACACTGGCCCAGGTTGCCCAGAGAGGTGGTAGAAGCCCCATTCCTGGAAACATTCAAGGTCAGGTTGGACGGGGCTCTAAGGAACCTAATCTAGTTGAAAATGTCTCTGCTCATTGCAGGGGGCTTGGACTTGATGACCTTTAAGGGTCCCTTCCAACCTAAATTATTCAATGATTCTACGATTCTATGATCTGTGGGCAAGTTGCTCCACATGGCCTGTGACTCAGCTTCCCATCTGCGGGACGGCATCTGGTACCCCTGGCCAGAGGAGTGGCATGAGCGTACAAGCCCTTAATGGCTCTCAGATATTGTGGCAAAGAGGATTATATCCATATATTTTTCCATTCTCCAGAGGAGTGAAAAAAACTGTTCTACATGCAATCCAGTGTACATAATTTTTAAGTGTAGTATTTCCAATAAAATATCCTCTTCTGTGGGTCACAAGATTTTCAGTGTCCCATGAGCTGACTGGGAGAGTATTTGCATGGAGTATGACTAATACGATGAGGAGAGAGGCAGATTGACATGAAATGTGTTAAAATTTCAATGATTATTCACACTGTGCTGTATTGTGCCATGATAGTTGAACGGGAAAAGACGTTTGCTGTGATGTAAGGGTTTTGAGGGTGTAATGTTGACCACCAAGATGCTGAGCACTGAAGGCTTGCTGCAGAATTCTTGTGTTTTAGGTATTTGCAGCAAGATATTTATTCCACTACCAAGCCTACCTGCAGCACTTGGTACTCATGGTGGCGGGGAAGGGGAACAAGATAAATGTCTGAATCTTTATAGCTCTGGTTTATGATGGATTCATATGTACTTGTATAGAGGTTTTTATACACCACTCTGTGATCCTTAAGCTCCTGCTAGATCCCTTTAATGCAAATGGCTGGGGTGGGGGGCTGTTCTATATTGTGGTATTCTAGGTTAATGGAAAGAAGGAGAAGAAAAACAAAGACCAAGTTATGGGCTCAAAGAAACATGAGTATACAG
>JAVKLA010000053.1:39996715-40001715 GCA_034782735.1 Sagittarius serpentarius | reverse complement strand
GGTATTTCTTCCTTCTCCATCTAGCCATTCTCACTTAAAGCATAATCTGTACCGCTCCTGCTAGGGAGTGAGGGTTTGGTTTGATGCCTTAGGGCCCACTGAGCATTTCTTTATTTCTGGCAGCTCCTTGGGATTTTTGAACTGGAAATGGGAATATTTCAGGCTGCTGCAGCACTTTGACATGTTCCTTTCCCAGGGGTCATATCTAACCTCAAATGATGCTTTGTGTGTACCGTTAACAAGTCGAGCTTTGCAGGGTTGCTCCGTAAGGTTATTATCAGGCAACTGAGTGGTTTTTTGCTTTCTTTTGCTGCCTTTCTGGAATCAAGGTTTCATAGCTCTATATTTGAAGCTCCCTAGTTTTTTTGGGTGGCTACTACTTCAGCCCATAATTTGTTTACGACATGATTGGCATACAACCTCTTCCAGCAGCAGAAGACATGCAATACATGGGGCAGCATCTGTGGTGGGGAACCCCTTGAACCTCTTCTCCTCAGTTTCATGGGCCTTTTCTGCTCAAGATGGTACATGGAAGTTGTTGGAGACAGACTCTCCTGTGTTTCTGAACCACCAGGTACCCCCCCAGTCCCTGGCAGGGCTGCAATTGGGGCCAAAATCATACCAAAGTAACATGCGTTATTCTGGTTTATGCCACTGATGGCTCCAGCGCATGATCAAATGCCACTCAGGTACTTATTTAGCTGAGGGGGGAATGGGGAAAGGAGGGAAGGGGGAATATGGAAATTTTGTTGTCCCTCTGGATGTGTATTTCTCAACAATGTGATATGGCTGTGGCCATGAGACTGCTCACATCTACAGTAAGATTGGGACCATGCATTTCACTGTGGCTAAACGCCTGTCTCCGTCCCTGCACAGCTCCAGGGAGATTTGCTGAGGCAATAGTGCAACAAACGCGGTTTTGGTTGCGGGTGCCGAGTGGGGAGCTGTTTTCTGCCAGAGCGAGAATGTGCTGAGGGCGACTTCCTGAGGTAATGGGTTGGACCAGAGCCTCCTCTTCCAGGGCAGGGGCTAAGAATTGATTCAGATAAGAGTAGGTCCAAGTACTGCCCTATTGTAAGACCTTCCAAGAGATGCTTGTGAATGGTCTCAATTTCTGAATTGATTTTTTCCCCCACTTATATCCTGACTCAGAACAACCTCTTGTGCTAAACAGGCAGCACATTTACCCTGAGCGCTGCTTCCCGCCTCCGGGGCAGCTCCCCTCTGACAGCACCGGCGGGAGGCATTGCCAGGAGGCTGCGATTGAGGGTGTTTGCTCCATTCCCTGGAGCAGGCTCTGAACTGATGGTCAGGAAGAGACTAGAAACACCTGTTGGGTCTAGTGAGGTAAGTTTGGAGTGATGGGAAGTCCCATTTTTTCCCCCTTTCTGAAATGAGAGATCCTGGTGTCAAGTAAGAGAGAACGTGGACTCAATGAAAAAGAAGTAAGTTGTTGTTCAAGCTGCATAGGATGTTACTGTGGTTTTAGTGGAGAGTTTTTATTTAAGGGATTTCCTTCCTTTTTTTTGACCATGCTGCTGTTCACTCTGCTCTAACAGAAAAAAACAACTATGCAACCAGGGGCCCTGTAAGCTTAGCTCTACGGTAAAGGCATTCAGCAAGATTTGGCCCATACAAAATGCTGTTGGAAGAGCAACAGTGAGTTAGCTGGGGAGTCCCTGGGTTTTGGGGAATAAGCTCAGTCATTATAAAGTCTTAATTAATTTTAACCTCATCCCAGGCTCTTAATGTCTCCCTTTCAAAATGTTGCCTCTTTGCTTTCTTGCAGGGATTTACTCCCTTGGCTATTTAGTTCCTAGAGAAAAGGGGACATTGTGTCACTTTTTGGTTGCCTACTTTGAACCATTTCCTTGGACGGTGACCAAATGAGGTCTTGATCATTACTACATTTACCTAGGCATTTTTAGAACTCTTTAGAGCTCTGTGGCATGATCTTGCTTGCTGTGAAACTGATGGCAGACCTCCTGCCTTTCTGAGGGGACGCAGTCAGCGTCCATCAGCAGCGGCAAAGAAAGCCACACCGTGAGCTTGCAGAGGGGATGCACCCTGCAGGTGTTGTCCTTGTCTCAGTTCCTCGTACTGGTGGGGCTCTGGACAGTTATTTCCCTTCTATGTGCATCTTTTCCTTCCCATATTTTGTCTGTTAGACATGAAATGGTGTGCAGCAGGAACTTGCAGTGGTTTTCCGGGGTGTTTCAAGTGTCGTCTTCCCAGATGCATGCAATAGCACATGCCATAACATAATGAATGTGCCTTGAACTGGGTCATGGGAAGAGGTTGCTGACATTAGAGTGTGGGTAGTATGCACGATGCTCAGAGCGGTGTTTGGGAGGCGAAGCCTGGCCTCCCGTGGCTGCCCATGGATTTCCGCTGCCTCGTCAGCTCCATCTGATGCTCAGGGCAGGAAAGGGGGAACAGGGTCTGAGTTTAGTTCCCAGTGCACTTGTGTGCCCTTAGACAAGGGTGCTTGGATCTTAGCAGAGACTTCAGTTTTGATATTTTACCTATAAGATCCCAGGTGGCAGCTTAGTAAAATCATTTAAACATCTGTAACCTGCTATGTCAAAACCTGAATACAAATCATTGCCAAGATTCCACTAATTGATGCTAAATAGAAAGAAAAATAACGCAGGAGGAAAACCCTCCTAGAAACAATCAATAAATTAAAGATGCTTGGGGATATAAATTCAGCAGTTAAATGAGATACTAATGAAGATGGGAGTTTAATGGTGAGTACTCTCATTACATTGTTTTAAAAACTCCATTCGATGTAGATTTGGTACTGGTAAAAGGAAGATAGCCTTGTGACAAACATCCGTGAGAACAAAAGTTGTTCTGGCATATGAGCACAACTACTGCTGTTTATTGCTGAGTGGCTTTGCTTCCCCATTTCTGCAAGTTGTTGCAAGATCTGAGGGGACAATGTGAAGCAGTTAATTAAAAAACAACTAATGACTGTTCCACAGGGTCAGTTTGCTTCTCAGAGCCTAAAACGTGCAGGATATTAACACATGTATCATTTTTTTGACACTGGAGGACAATTGCAGAGCCCAGCAACATTGCTACTGGTTTTAAAGCAGAACTTAATTAACTAGAGATGGGCTGAGCAAGTTTGGCTGGAAACGGGCACTGGGCTTCCAAAAAACAGAGCTGCTTACATACTGCCAGACTGCAAATTAAGGATGCTGCTTCCCAACTCATCTCAGCCCTGATGAGCAGCACGGTGCTGCTACCTCCTCGCTCCTGCCTCTAGCCCCATGGCCAGGTGTCATCCCTCTCTCCTAACTCTAAAGGTGTTTCACTTAGCTGTCCAGAACAGATTGCCTTAGGATGAGATGAATTATGCCCCCAGAATTCCCATTTCTCACTGCTGCCTGGATAACAACTCAGACCAAGGCATCTAGCATTTGGAGTCAGGTAAGACACTCTGGCGTGGGCAGTTTTGCGGCTGCTGGCTGCAGCCCACTTGTGCCCTGGCTGGACCAGTAACGCTCTCAGATAGAAAAAAAAATACAGCAAACTCCACTTCTGCACGTGCTCCAGCCCCACTGCGGCTGGGAAGAGGTGGCCTGTTAATGTCCTTGCTTTGCCTTGGCACCCGTAGAGGCATTTTTCTCCTGTCAGTGTGGAATTTGGTGAACGCAATTATTTTCCTTTATCTCGCACTTACGTTTAAACTGCATCTTTGCTGGTACATGCCCTGTTTTGATTAATATTAAACTTCCAGATCATCTTTTTGAATTGGAGCAATTTCTTACAACAAATAGTCTGGAGAGCCAGATTTCTGAGTGATTAGTAGCAGGCTGAGAGCACTGGATGCTTGGGGAGCTTAACGATTCGTGGCCAGATTCATTCACCATGGTTAGAGTGGTGGGCATGTCACAGCTGTGATTCCTCTGGCAAAACCTCGGCCTGAAATGATTTTAAATCAGGAGTTGAGTTTTCCATCCCCCTTCTTTCCAGGCTGGTTGCCTCACTGAGAGGGGGGAGGAGAGACATCCTCCTATCCCAGGATACACTGAAAAAAAATCTGGCTGCTCTGAAAATCTGTTCTTCCATTTTCTCTAAATTCCTGGGCACAGAGGGAAAAACTCCCACTGGCTCCCAAGTGCTGATCCCAGGTGATGCCTATCCAGATGCCATGCAGGGTTGGGGGCAGACCTGGATGTGGCAAGGTTGTATTTTGTTCTGATTTGTTTGGTTTTTTGTTGGGAAGATGCTAAATGGGGGATGGAAAGAATGGCTGAACGAGGTAAATCATAGATATTGCATGAGCTGATGTAACATGAGGAGAAAGAGAAAGCCTTCACTGATTTCAGCTGTAATCTAAGGGTTTGGCACTGGTGGAAGTTCTGGCTCAAGGGTTTTAGGAACACAGCAGTGCTATGTTTGTGGCTTCCTCTCAAGCACACTCAACAAAACCCTAGTCCTGAATTCCAGGAATGCCGTAGGCTGACGAAATTTTGGTATAATGCCAACGAGTTGCAGTCAAGAACATATAGAGTTGTTCCTGGACTGGCTGGCAGTGCTGCTCTGGGCTGGGTCACCAAATAGCCTGCTACCAGAGTGAAAAATACTATTTGTAGCCAAATGGACACTGAAGCTTTTTTTTTTTTTTTTTTTTTTAATGCACAAATGAGTTAGCAACAGTATGTGCAAAAGGTGGATTTTCCCATGCGGAACATGTAACTGTGGTGTGTGTGGCCAAGCAGTGGAGAGTCAAATACAGATAGGTGAGACCACTGGCTGTGCAGGAAGGCAGAAGCAGTGCTTACGGGTGTGCTGGTTTTGGCTGGGATAGAGCTAATTTTCCTCATGTTAGCTAGTGTGGGGCTATGTTTTGGATTTGTGCTGAAAACATTGTCTATAACACAGGGATGTTTTAGTTATCGCTGAGCAGGACTTACACAGAGCCAAGGCCTTTTCTGCCTCTCACCCCACCCCACCAGTGAGGAGGCTGGGGGTGCACAAGGAGTTGG
>JAVKLA010000053.1:39898612-39993741 GCA_034782735.1 Sagittarius serpentarius | reverse complement strand
GTGTGGACCGCACCACACAGCTCGGTGTCGTCGCCAAACTTGCTGAGGGTGCACTCAATCCCATTGTCTGTGTCGCCAACAAGGATGTTAAACAGCACTGGTCCCAGTACCGACCCCTAAGGGACACCACTTGTCACTGGTCTCCACTCAGACATTGAGCTGTTGACTGCAACTCTCTGAGTGCGACCACCCAGCCAATTCCTTATCCACCCAGTGGTCCATCCATCTAACCCATATATATATATATATATAAAATAGCTGTGTGATTTCAGTGCATCCCAGTAACTGCTGTTTGTCCAGGTGTCATGTAGGTGCTGGCAGACTGGCCAGATGTGAATCATCCAGGACAAGAAAGCATTGACCCCTCCTAGCCTGGACAGTGTGTACCCAAGTGACCCTGCCCAAGAGGAGAAAGGTTGAAGAGATCACTATGGAAGGAAAGAGTCCCGTGATCAGGCAGCACTGGATGACTCTGGGTATTAAAGTTTGTTCTTTTGGGAATGGATTGAAGGAGAGGCACAACTTATCAACAGTAGTCCATGGAAAAGACTGTCAAAAAATATTTGAATGTTCTTTTGAGTGAGGACACAGTGGAAGACCACACTTCTGATAACAGCCAGTTATAGACCAAGGTCAATGAAAGAGAACCATGTCACTGTGACCTGGGCCATGCGAAGTTGTACAATTTCACACCAGTTTTCCCCTGGGTGTCCCTTCTCCTTTCCCTTCCAGGTAGCCTGGCTGGAACTGTGTTGAGATTAGCAGAATTTGGATCAAAAGCAGTGAGAGAAACAGCTCAGGAAGGAGCACGGAGAAAGTGAGATAATATCAAGTGATTGTTGGCACTTAATGCAATATATTAATGTCTTCACTGAGACCCCTAGACATTGATAGACAAATTGAAGGGGACCAACAGAAAACTGCAGAATCATTTTTCCCTAGTAGATTCAAAAGTCATTCATTAAAGAATAGCATGAACTTGGTTACAGGCAGCTCCAGAAATAGTTAACAGAGGCTTTATTAATGCAGAGCAGGCACTTGCTGCATGTTGTGTCACCTAGCCAAGCTTTCAACACGGGCATCTCTCCTGGTCTGATTGAGAGTCCTACAACATCAGTCCTCAATGACGCTTAAGAATAAACCCAGGGCCTGTTTGAACAGAAGTGTGCTTCTTTTTGCGATTTTGCTACTTCTGAGGAGGGCTGTTTTCTCTTGTTTTCTCCTCTGTCTGTGCAAGCAGTCTCACTTGTTTCTTTGTCCCATATTAAGGTGACTGCTGAAATGGAGAGGGCTTTGCCTGGCCTACTTACCCATCCCCTGTGTCCTTAACTAAAACTGAGCAGTACAACACAGTTGCTTCCAGGTGTAATCTCAGTTAAACCTCTACACTTTTCCCTTCTCATGGCCTTTGCTATCAGCACTCGGGAAAAACCACAAGGGGAGAATGATAAAAATTGATTTCTGTTTCACTAGAAATATTTCCCCTTTTGGCCACAGACTGAGACTGTTCTGACTCTAACCGGTCCTCCCTGGGGTTTGATAACTGTAGCTCACAGGAGGCTCTAGCTTATCTGAAGACCAAACACTAAATTTCTCATTTCCGCTTAGTGGTGAGGTGTTTAATTGCTGCTTAGTTTTGCCAGTCAAGTAATTCACATTGACGTGCTAAAAGCAGCCACTAGCAGTTAAGCTTGCATCCAGGGGCTGTGGTGAACAATCCCGACATCTTTTTGCAGGCACCAGCTCTGCAGGCTGAGAGCATTCAAGTTTCTCCTCTCGAGAGGGCAAGCAATCTATAGAAAATTAAGTCTGAAAAGCCATGAGAGGTTGTGAAAGGCAGCTTAAGGAGAGAGACTCTATTGGGTGAAATTTCTTGTCCTGCACCAATTCAGGTTGAAAATTAAAGTGTTGCCACCTTACTGGTAATTTAGAAGGAGAAGTATTGTTCAAATATAGTGAGACAGGGTTGAACAAGGAATAGAGGTTATTAACTTCACAAAATCTATGCAAGTTTATGTAACTACCGAGCAAATGCTGTCCTTAAGAAATATCAAGTTATAGAGGTAGGGAGATATGGAGATGGCTTAGTGCAGAGTCTGTAACTCTGCTTAGTGGACTCAGTCCTTACTTGCACTACTGTAAACCAGGACTACCTCTTCCAAAGTCTAAAGCCCCGCCTTGTATGGCTGTTTGCACTTTTTTTGCAGTGGGTGTAAAGTGCTGCTGCTAGTTCAAAATTGTAGGGAGTTCTGACTCAGCAATTTAAATCTGCCTTGTTCTCTGTGGAGTAATTGTGGGTTTGCAGCAAAGTAGCACAAGCAAATAATCTGGTCTTTTTTAATTTTTTTTTTTTGTTGTTGTCTCTTCTGACAGTCTGATACTGCCAGCCCTGTGTGGGAGCTCCATGCACAAGATGCAGAATACCCTGCACGTATTTGAATATCTATAGGTACAGAGGCTGCGCAGCTTGGAGGCAGATAAACAGTTTATTTTCATGAGTTAGAAAAGGCTGGATAACTCATAAGTGGCAGAGCACAGCGGAGCCAGAGTCAATGATGCAGGAGTGTACCGAAGAGGGGGAAGTAAGTTGCCTGCTGCAACTTTTCAGACTGGCTGCTGCGCTGGATGGGGAGTTACGGTTGTACCATCTTGGGGGCTGCCTCTGCATGTTTTATTGTGGTCTTTGTAGAGCTTGTAGCATGATGGGTTATTAGGGAGTGATCACCGGATTTTAATTTCTTGGTGGGTCACACCATCAGTGTTGTTGGAGCGCTACTTTGGCACTCTTGCAATGGGCAGACTTCATGGCTGCCACAGAGCTTAAGAAATAACTTGCTTATTTAAAATAGGCAGTCATCTGATTAATATATTAAGAGGTGCAATTGCTGTAATTGCAGACTAGATAATACAAACCTGCCACTCGTGTTTAACACTGACACTCTTCTCCAGTTCAGATAATGCAAACAGACACAAAGAGATAAACCAAGATCAGTAATAACAGCTGCCTGATATTCAGACTTCAGGTGAGAGGGTCCCTAGATGAAATGAAAGCCTTAGAGTATGAAATAGCCACACAACTCCAGAAACTCATGCCTTAGAAAAGGGCCTATAACTCCCCCTCCCAAACTCACCTTGCCCTCTGTGCAATACCGCAATCTGATGGCAGTTTGAGAGATGATATTCCCTTTGTCTTTGAGTAAATGGATCTGTGGGTTGAAAGGAAATGGTAGCATGGTCCACCTGAGAGCTATTACCTAGAACAAAGTTTATCCATATATTTTTAGTTCCAAGTAGTTAATTAGCAGATTATTTCTTTAAAAAACCACACCACCACCCCAAAATAAAACAAATTCCCTCCAAACCCCCACCACTTGGCTGAAACCCTGGGGTTGGTTTCTCATACCCAGCCTCCAGCTGTTCGCATTCATCTGAGTTTGATGTCTTCAAATTGAGAACCACAAACCAGAGAATCGATATCATCTACTGAGCACACCACAGTATAAACGCAATCAATTAATTCCTTTATATGGAAAAGGAGCTGGAATCCAGCTCATCTCCTCTCTCAGGAAAATTATAGCGATAAGAGAGTTTCCCTGAGCTGAAACCAGAAGCACCAGCTTTCTGCACACTTAACCTATAATTGTCTATAACATGCCTGGAGTTAAGTGAGATGCAATTTTATTCACAAGAGTTCCATCATCTTTAATCAGCTTTTACATAATTTCCTTTGTATCTGATTATTTTGGTTTTAAAAACGTAAAATGTTTCTTTTTCCTGCCTGTGTAGCCAAAAGGTGAAAATTCAATATTATGTTCACAAAAATATTCAATTCACAGGAGTTTTAGCAGTGTTGAGTAGTGAAAAGAGGAATACATAGACATGTTTTCAGGGGAAGAATTTAGAACCATTTAAGCATCTTTCCCATGGTTGTGCCTTAAAATGCTTTCCAGAGTAAAACAAACATTTTATGAAACTGTAATATAATCCACAGCAGTAGGAATAAACAAGATGATAGAAACCAGAGAGGCCTTTTTGAACAGGCTGTTTAAAAAAAAAAAAAATCAAAAAATGATGCTGATGATGTGCTGCTTATCACTTTCACTTGAGATGAGCTTTTTACATCTTGATGCTGTAATATGCTAAAATTTGTAGAAATTTAAGGGAGTAAGAAAATCTCTGCAATCCTTCCCAGTTAAGCATTGATGTGCCATAATGAAAGGCTGTCTTCACTTTCCTGAGGGCTGAAGATGGTCAGCAATGCACAAAATTTTACAAGAGAAGCAGCCTTTCAAAGCCTTTTGCCGGTAGGGAGAAGCAGTTAATCGTGTGCATCTAAATGCTTCATTGGAGAATGGGCTCCAAGCTGGGCACTTTGGTCCAAGGAAGAGGTGGACCAACTAGTGAGAGAATAGAAGCATGCTAATAAAATGATCAAAAAACCCTAAAGTTTTTAAATATTTAAAGAATATTTTATTCTTTTATTTGGGTTAAATAATGCTACGATATTCTTCAAATATTACATATTACATCTTGTTGCAGGAGATGAGGAAATCATCTACTGCTGTGTTCATGGGCTCAAATTGCATTTAGTGATGCAAATTAGGAAAACTTTTTACGTGTAAGGATGGTGAAATGCTGGAACATGCTGGCTAGGGAAGTATTGGGGTCTCTGACGTTTGAGATACTAAATAAGTCAGATAATCTTCTGTCAGGAATGACGCAGCTGTATCTGACCCTGTTTTCAGAGAGCAGGATAGTTCTGATGACTCTGCCTGGTGCTCTCAAGCCCGAATTTTCTGCAGCTCAGTGTGGGCATCTCAAGGCTGATCACTGATACAGGCCTGGGTTTGGAAAAAAAAAAAAATACCCCTACCTCCACGCCGAGCATCTCACAGGAGTGACATGACCCGAGAACTGTGTTCCTGCAGACGGCTGCCTCTGCTTTTGACACAGGGAACTCAAACATGCCTCGCGCCTGACTGATCTGTCTGTCCTGCGCTGGTGGCTCAGTCCCGCCTGGTTTCAGGGCTTTAGGTCTCTCCTAACCCTGTCTGCAGATTGCCTAGTTGTGGGCAGAATCTCTGTCTTTTATAAGTATTATTACTTATTCAAGAGCCAGTAGAATCTACGGAAACCTTTACTGAGCAGGTGAACACAGAGACTGTTTTTTTTTTTTTCACAGCTCTTAACTTGACAGATCTCCTTGGTTATGGCTCCTTTTCACCGCCTCACCTGCAAATAGCAAGTTGCTGCCCAGCACATGAAGGTGTTGCTGCTGTTCAGAGGGAAGATTTTGCAGCGTGTGATAGGCATTAAACAATATCTTCTATTTTTAACTTCTTTTTCTTAGAAACAGCTGACCCATTTAGTTGAAACTTTCTGGAGTACACTTACCAGAGACACAAACCTGAAAAGAAAAAAAAATCCAGCTTCTAAGATAGAATTTTTCCAGTTCTATGAGCAAATGGAAGCAGATTTATATATGGAATGTCAGTTCACCATAATAATTGGCAAATCCTGGGAGTGCCTAGATGGCACATGTGATATACGGTGGCACGTCTAACATACACCTCAGGTCTTCCTTTTGCCCAGCCAGAGCCTTCTGGTGGTCAAAGCCCTGACAGCTGCATTGCTAAAAATCCAGGCAAAGGGATTTTCCTTTCATTGTGTCAAGGTGCTGAAAGCTTTCCTATTCACTGGTATGTGGCTGTACCATGTACGACAGTTGTCAACAGGTCAGACTGGATCCTGGAGCAGATACCGATGAGAACAGCTTCCTGCTTAGGTTTCCCTGTTGCAGCACTCACGATGTTACTTTTGTACCTTTGGAAACACCTTGTAAAACCACTGGAGCGTAAGATTGACTCTCCCCACCCATTCCTGAGCGTCTGTCTAACCAAGTATAATTGCCTCCATCTAAAACCCCTCTCATTTTAAACGTTGCTTCCTTGCATGGGTGTTTGGACCTTTGTTGCTTCTGGTGGCAGTGTGTCGTGACTGAAAGGCAGCTAATGGGGATGGGTTCCCTCCTGCTGTTCACTGGTGATAATGCCTGTTGGCTTAGATCCGGGATTTGCTGAAGTGCTTTCATGTCCCACCATGGGCACAGAGCAGCCCCTGGGTCACAGAACCACCTGGGAACAGCCAGAAAGGAGAGGCTGCCACTGGGTCGGCCAGGAGCTCAGCTCACCTCCCGGCGTGCCTGGGCCCGGAGTCACCGAGCAGATTTGTCCCGAGGAAGCACTAAGCAGTAGTGCTCAGCAGCATGATGTTTTCCAAGACAAAATGCTCTTGCCTGTATTGACTGGGATAGGGTCCCCTCTTGCCATCTGCCATGTGCCCTAATTGCTTCACCAGGCCTTGATTAGCAGCTCGGGGCTCAAGATTCCTGAGAGATGTGGTTGTAGATCCTTTTCTTCCTGGCTGTGGTATGCCACATGCTGTTCACCACCACCACAACACCCTGGGAGGGGTGCCGGTAATACCTACCATCGGCTAGGTGCGTAGCCCAGGGATGTGAGCCTCTGTAGCCTGCCCTGTCCTTGGCTGCAATTGCATGTACCGGCAACGGTGAAACCCTGGGGACCTTCACTTATTTTCCTCTTGAACCTTAAATGTACAGCACCTTACACAGAGAGGTCCTGAGTCATCGCAAGTCTCAAGTGGGTGATGTCTCTTTTCCCTCTGTTGCCTATTCCCTTTCTGAAAGAAGGAAGATCAATGGACTATTTCAGCTCACATAACCTCTGGGAACAGAGGATGCTGCCAGAGTATTTTTTTAAGAAAGAGGGGGAAAAAAGGGAAAAGAAAAAAACCAAATTTAAAGTTTTAAATACAGCCTCTTCCATGACCCCTCTCCAAAACCAATATTATCCTAATAAAATAATGTATTGCTTGTATTTTTTTTTTTTTTTACCTCAACAAGGACTGTGAGTTCATTTGTTTGTTTTACACTGCCTGCTCGGAACAGTGTAGCTCTATGAGGTTAAAGAGATCCTCCGAGAAAGATCCTATTGATTTTAATTACCGAGAAACAGCCCACAGGGACAAAAGGACTTTGGCTGTTTATTTAGCCATTGCTGTGCTGCAGTATTGTGTAAGGAGAGATCAAATCAGTTGCCCTCATTATTACAATAATAATAAGGCAGAAAAGGTGCTTCAGGGCCTCAGGATTTTTTTTTTTTTTAAGAGGCAATAACCTCCACCACTCCTCCCACTAATAAAAGGCAGACTTGAGGAACAAGGAGCAATTACTATTAGTCAATATTAATTCAATTACGCTCCTGTTATTTATATCACGAAACGGATTGTTTAATATTTTAGAAATATCCCAACCAAACCAGGGGCCACATCTGTTCTTTTACAGATTGATTTTTATCATTGCTAGATGCACATTGAATGGTTTCTACCTCCTCTGGACTGAAGCTAGTTAATTAGTTATTCAGCATAAACATCAGCTAAGTCATGTACACAGTGGTACAATGAGTGTTTATAATAGTATCTGGGTTGAGAATACACCTACTAGGGTACTTAACTAGAAACCCTCAAGGGATGAGCGAGTGTTACTTGCCTGGGACCTCTTCCCTCCCATTCTAGACTAACCCCAAGCCAGATTTATGGTGGTCTTGATGAGAGCAGAAATCAGTTTGTTCTGCTTATGCTGTTTGCTACTTTTATTATATTGGAGCCTGCACCTCTGAGTTGGTCTCTGCTCTGTGACTTGGCATGCGTTGCCTCATGAGAATTTAGTATTTCCTCACAGGTATTCTCTTGCTTAAACACTTTTCAATGAATGCTTGATACTTGTGACCAGAAGTGCCCAAACAGCCAAATTACAGCGCTTTATGTGAACTGTGTCTCAGATCTCGCTTGTGCCTTAAAGAAAAATTAGCCCATACTGTTGTTGGCATTGATCTTGTAAAACTGTACTTGAGCGACTCGAGCAATCCAGCAGCTGGGTGTATGGAGGGGCTGGTTGTATAAAAGTCAGTGTTTTAACATGGAGGTGAGCAAAGCTGGAAACAGTTGTTGCAGACAGAATTGGTCTTTCAAACACTTTGGCCAGGAGACATGTAGATACATGTTGTTATTGGTATGGAAAAAGTAATGGAGCTGCAAGTCATTGAAATGAAGCTGTAATTTAGCTGTGATCTGTGGGAGCCCTGTGCTTGTTGAGGACTCTGCAGGAGGGCTTTAAAGAGAGCCCAGGGACAAGCAGTTTAGCTGTCAGCATCATTTGCAGTCTTCTGTGCAAAAAGCATGGCAGAAGTTGACTCAATGTCTGTGCGCTACCTCAGCAACTGACTTCACACTTAAGGATTTTCTTTATTTTCCTTCAAATCATGGCACTAGGAAAGGATTTCCTGGTTCTTGTTCTGCTTCAGTTGAAGCTTTTTGAACTTCAGACGACGTCACATGTACTTTTAGCCATTTGAGTCATCCTCTGGGCCACCAGATCTGTGTTTTGCTGACTACTTGTATGACTAATAGAGATCCGAAGTGTTTCAAGCAGAGAGGTTTTAGCTGGTAAGGTTAATGCAGCACAGCACCGAGCATGTGTTACAGGTCAGTCCTTCGTTTAAATAATATGTTGTTCCGCTGACGGCATTTCCTTAACTGTCCAAAGATGGTGTAGATTTGGCTAGAAGGCTACAGAGGGCATGTTTCTGAGCTGATTGCTGCAGCATTGCCCTGGGATGTGGGAAAACTCTCCCGGTACAGGAGCTGTCCCAGTGCCATGCTTTACAAGGTGGGTTAAAACAGTCGACTCCAAATATCTTAGTGATATTTTCCCTTTTTGTTAATGTATCAGTTTACTGTTTGACTAGTTATCCAAAACGGAATGCATCAGCTCAACTAGACTGTCTTTGCCACGCTCACTTTTTAACTGAATTTAACTGAAATAGTCTGTTCCTAACTGGTAAGAGCCACTGTTGATAGTGAGGGTGGGAAGTAGCGCAAATGCATTTAGAAAGATGACGAGAAGTTAATAACAAAAAAACTAAGACAGGTTTAAAAATTGCATTTTAAGTCTTTAATTGCATCCCAGGTTTGAAGACTGCATGTTTCATACTTCCAATTTTTCCAGTAAGAATGTGGACTAGGAACATACTTCTTCAGATTTTTTACGATATGGCTGTGATTTATGCTATTTCTGTTCTACCTGTGCTATTCTATTTTGTGATGTATTCTATTTCTGTGATCAAGCCACACCTCAGAAGTTGTCAATATAGGAAGTCTGTGTCTGAGAAGAAAAGTAGAATAATTAAGCGTATTTTCAATATGATAACATGGAGGAAGGATGGATGATGACACTATTTTGGACTGCAGATACTGTGAAGGAGGTGTCCCCTAATAAGTCAGAATTAGCTAATGGAGAAGTAGCTGCAATTAGTAGTTTGGGAGAAATTGATTTCTAAGGAAAGATTAAGTCTTAAATGTAGAGAGCAGAGATAAGCAAGTGCAAAATGCAGGACGTGTTGACAGTCTGTAAAACTGTATGTAGATGTCACGGATGATCAGTGTTCATTCTATGAAAACTGGGAGTGTGAACTGGGGTGCTGACTGCTTGTATGGATATATCTGAGTATGCTTTTCTAGACAAACCTTTTCAGGCAGCCAGTAAATGCCAGCTGAGTTGCTGTGGCAGCATACAGCACAAGGTAGGCTAACTGGCCAGGTATTTGCTCAGTTTTTTTGATTTTGAAATTTGCACTGGGATCACATGTGTTCTGAAGTTTCCCAGCACAGTCTCCCTTTCCAGATACCTGGAGCTGAGAGCTATGCTCCAGCTACACTGAGATTAACAAAGAATTAGCAGTAAACTGGACCATGACTTCAGGTAAAGTTCTTCCTTTCATCTGTGTCTTACCTCCCCACTGGTAAACTGCACTCCCTCTCTTGTCCATTTAAGTTATAAACTTGTTTTAAATTCTTTCTTGGTAAGACCCGTGGAATAATTCTTTTAGTGTCCCTAACTGAGCCCTCAATGTGGAGGTCAGCCTTGGTAGTGTTTCTCCAGTGCCTCCTCATCAGCCCCAAAGACCTGTGTGCCTTTTGTCCCCTTCTCGGTCCTTCTCTTATCTCCCATTTCCCTGTCGTTTCATCTCTATGTCTGTCTCCCTGTCTATTCCATCTGCATACAAAGTACGCCAGTCTCTTTCATATATTCTGGATTTACCCTCCACTTGTTTCTTCTTCACCTCTGGTTTTGTCCCCAGCTCACGTGAAGGGAGCATCTGTCGCTGCCGCTTCAGCTTCCGCTCTTCTGAAAACCTTTCCCTTACTGCAGTTCTTATCTTTTCGGTAAGTACGAAAAACCTGTGAAACTCATTCCTGCTTTGAGATAAAAGGATTGTTGAAGACCCAGAGAGGTTTCATGTCGCCTCTATGCATGCTCCATCCTAGTGCTCCTTATACATTAACCAGCTTGTCTACTGCCTGCCATATGCGGCTATATCTTAAAAACATACCCAAAGCCTAAGGATCATGAACTCTTTTGGGCAGAGACTCTCTCCTAGTTCTGAGGGTGTCTGAGAAATTTCTGGGAAATTGAGTGAAGCTGTCTCGTATTTCTCCAGTATTTGCCGCCCTCTTTTGTGGGCTAATTCTTACCTGAGCATATGGATATTTATGTATCTTAGCTAGACATAATGTGAATGGTATTGATTGAGTCTTGCAAGGGAATTTTGCTTGCTTCTATGGAAATTCACAGGTGGGGCCCAATAAATTTATAGAGGATCAGGTCATTATGCATGGGTGGCTATATGACAGCGTTGCAGAATAAAAAAATCTTGCTGTTAAAAGCACTTTTGAATCAGGAGGAGAGAATAAAAGGATTCTCTTCTTCACCTTCTTGGTCATGGCTTTTGGTTATGGTTATAGCTTAACATAACTACCCATCAAACAACCGTGTATTTTTATGATCACGTGTAGGGTGGTTGGTGGTTGCATAGGCACAAAAGATTTAAAGCTGTTCTCTTTTTGTTTTTTTTTTTTGAAAGCTACATTAATTGTTCCGATGTCTGAGCATCTGCCCGATACGCATTGTTTCCCTTGCAGACCAAGGCAGACAATAGCTAAATACAAATTTTTTGAACAGGCAAACTATAAACCCTGAAGTTAGCACAACATTTTAATGGAAATCATACTTTGTCAAAGGCACATGTATGAAATATTCTTGCTGGAGATTACAGTTCATCAGTACCAGAATTAATTAAAAATATCCCATCAAACTTACCCACGGCTCTGCTGTTTCTATATACAGCTTTTTAGCTTTATAAACTAACGGCTAATTGCAGGGAGGCATGTATCTTTTATTAATTCGAATGCATAAAATGAAATGTCGTACTTTGTAAAGGAATTCACTTTTCTGTTAATTCATCCATTCAGTTTCCAGTGGCAAAAACGGTCTTTAAATAATTCTTCAGCTTTCATTTTATGTATTTTTACAGTGTTAACTGGCAAAAGCTGATTCATTATCCGCTGTCCTAAGTTTACCTACTCCCAATAACTCACAAGTTCAGGTCACCCTGCAGTGCCTCCTTTCGCCTTCGCTCAGATACCATGTCTAACTGAGTGGAATTGACCTGTTTAAGGCCTCTTCACTCCAACTAAATTATTTGATCATAGCCACAGACATCTGTTTGGGGCAGTAATTGGTTGTTTATAAGAGCAGAGGAGAGCCACCAGCAGCAACAGCAGCGGCAAGACAATAAAGGCAAGGGACAAGCATGGAGGGCATGTAGACAGGTCCTGACAGACCACTGTCTGCTTGAGATAAGCAATGCAGATTAGTTATATGCACTCTATCTCACCACTGGGGCCTAATAATCCCCTTTAGCACTCATTCACAGTTATGTAGCAGACAGAAAACTAATACGGGGGGAATCCGGTCCTACTGCCTCGCCACAAATCTCAGACACAGTTTCTGGAATCTGCAGGATTTTACCGTACAATTAGTTTTAAATGTCAATTTCATGGCAGCTCATGAGATGGAAAATAGAAGAATAGTAGGTAAAGATACCCATTGCAAACTAGATTATTTGAGAGTGAAAGATGGCTATTCAAGATGCGGCTGTCACTGCTGCTTCCTGGCTTGACAGCGACAATGTGCACATTGAGGTAAAGGTAAAGGATGACAAAAATGTAACTGGAAGGGTTGAATCGCTGGGAAAAAAAATGACATGGCATTTCTGCGCTGGTTGTGTATAGCGAGGAGACAATGTGGATTTTAATTGATTTGCAAAACCTTGTTGCAATTATCATGGAACACAAGATGGTCGCGCTTGAGGGTGACTTGCAATGGCAGCAAGCATGTGAAGTAGTGTGCAATGGCCTGGGTTTGTCCTGTTAGAGCTGTACGTGTGTTTTCCCTTACTGTCAAACCAAAACACGTGACACAGCTTGTGGGTGCTGCCGGTCAGGTTTAAAGGAGACTGGAGATGCTGAGATTTGATTAAAAGAACTAACTCCATGTTTGCATTCAAACATTGAATTAAGTAATTTTTAACTACACACACACAAAAATGTGTTTGCAAAGGCAGAAAAATGCCAGAATAAGGCTTATTTTAGTTCAATTCCCTTTTGCAGAAAGTAGGAGAAAAATGTATGGTCATGTACTGTTTTTCCACAGCCAGCCGTAATTCTAGCACTGCTGTTTTGATTGCTCGACTTTGCAACCTTAACAATTTTATTTTAAATGCACGCTCAACGTGAGCAAAATCACATACATCTGCTAGGTGGCCTCTTTCAAAGCCCGTCTGAAGAAAAGGGGAGAACCACACTCTTTGTCACTGGCTGTTGGTCAGACCCACATCACATCCAGGCAGACACAGAAAACCCTGTCACATAAAGGCTTCAGCAATACGAGTTAGGGACAGTGACCACCCACCTCCTATAGACATGGGTCACCCCGACGTTATAGATCCAATGACTTTTCTACTGCACTGTGCTGTCCTGTATCCTGCATGTGGAGAACTGTGGATAGAAATTGCTTTCTGAAATTATTACAAGTTGTGAAGTATACTGATGCTGTTTTTTGTAAATTGATCTGGATTGCTAAGTATTTCCAGGGTGTTCTTGTATTGTAAATTCACTCACATGGAGATCAAGATCTTTCCGAGGAGCAACTAGCTTTTGAAGTCCACTGAATTACTAGAAGGTTCTTATTAATTTTATTTTCAAATTAGAAGTCTGCAATTTGCCAAGAGATTGTTATTTGTTATAGTTCTGAGCCAGTGCAGGGAAGGAGAGAGTGCGTAGACTGATATTAGGACTGACAGATTCTGGGATGTTTGCTTGAATCCCAGAAACACAGATTAGTGGGACATGGTGTAGGTGATGGAACCAAAGGATTGTCATAAATGTGGTGGTTGTTAAGCTGTGCCACTCATTTCATGGAAGCCTTGGATGTGCCACTCATTTCATGGTCCCTCTCAGTGTACTGTACATATGTGCTCACATGCAAATGGGTAAGAAATACTGTTCTCCAGAAGTGTGAAGGTTTTAGTGGTGCAAAGACAGCGACTCTGGCTCCTGAGTTTTTTGAGTCCTGCTGCTTGAAATCTAGTAATTCTGTATGCAAATAATCATGAAAGCTGATTGTAGGCACCAGTGGGAAATGAAATCTCATCTCAAACCACTTTCTTTAAAAACATTCCTACTACTCAAAGCGGTGTTTTTCAAACTTTTCAGTTTACAGTTTGTATTGAAAAAAAATTCATATTTTCTAGAAGCCAACAAAAGGATCCACACTGTGTTGTTCCACTAGTGACAAAGTGCTGCACCTTACTACTAATGACATCTTTACTTTGATGTCCATTTATTCTCTTTATTAGCAGAGATAAACTTTCATGAGCCAAAACTCCTTTTGTGTCTTCAGCATGTTTGTCGTCTTTTCACCCTTCCTCCCTTCTGTGCCCAGTGGGGAATTAGCAACATACTGAAAATCCACTTTTCTGAGTCTCTTACTAGTAATAAAGTAAAACACCTGCTTGTAGTGCATATAGGGTACCTACTACATAATGGTGGTAAATACTTTTGCTGCACGTAATGGCTTGCTCTCCCAAAAGACTCCCCATTGCTCTTTCCCTTTATCGTTTTGTTTGTGTCTTCTTGCTTCTGTTCTGTTTTGGCTGTGTCGAGCGTCATGGGTGTTCTTGACACAGTATGCACACTGCCCAGGCATTACAAAGCGTGGGGT
Source organism: Sagittarius serpentarius (assembly GCA_034782735.1). Taxonomy (NCBI): domain Eukaryota; kingdom Metazoa; phylum Chordata; class Aves; order Accipitriformes; family Sagittariidae; genus Sagittarius; species Sagittarius serpentarius. Next base: position 39,979,538 of record JAVKLA010000053.1, on the reverse strand, counting down.
TATCCTTCTTCCTCTAACAGAGGTAAGGTCTTCGCTGCCAGCCTCACAAGCACATACATTTTTCTGATGTATATTACTGGAATTGTGAGCATGTTTTTTTTTTTTTGGGGGGGGGGGGCCGGGGGCAGGTATTCGGGGGAGTGTGTGGGTGTCCTGAGTAATGAAAATTGGTGACCTAAAAGCTTGGAATCATCTTCTCTGTTTAAGTGATGCCATTTTTATTTTCTTGATTAATGTGCTTGATCAATCTTTGCCGCAAAAGAATTTTTCCAGACGTCTTTCTCTGTGTTGGATATCCCAATATCCCACTCATGTTCTGCACAGCTCCCTCTCCACACGCTTCTCCAAGAAGTCTTGTGTTTCTGGCATGAATTTCACGTGCAATATAGAACCTGATTTAGAAGGGCCATAAAATTTTCATGGGACATAAGACTTGCATCCAGAAGGCATTTTTATTGAGTTTTCTCAGTTAATTACAGGAGCTTCAAAACTCACCAGTAAGGGACAGAATCCTCAGCCACTGTAAATCCACGTAGCTCTCTTGAAATCAGCAGGGCTTTGCTACTTTACACATCTGCTCCATGGTTTTTATCTGGGAATTTTTTTATTCTGTGTTGCCAGCTAGAGACTTATTGTGCAAGCAGGCTGTAAAGCACAGCAATGTTTTTGACTCCATCTACATGTCCTGTATTTGTTATCTAATTGCCGATAGGCTGAACTACAAAGGGACTGTATTTTTCAGCCAAACGACCTGTAAGTAGCAGGAAATCTTATGCTTTTACCTCTTTGGCCAAGACAAGAGCATCCACATTTTACATAATGAGAGATATCAACTGTTCTTTATTGGTGCTTTTTGTGCAATTGCAAATCTTTAAAGCCTAGCTGCTGCTTGGATTTAACAACTGCATCCCAACTCTCCATGCATCAGAAACATGCAGGTCTCTTGTATACAACTGCAGTGAATGCCATTATTTGTAACTAGATTGAGCTTAAGCTCAGCCTCAGAAGTTCTCACAGCGATCCCTGGCTGCGTAGAGGGAGCAGTGTGCTTCCGTTCAAGAGGGGATTGCAAGTCTTCATTTGGCTTCAAGTTACATTGTTTTGTGAATTACAATTAAATGATAAATTAGTGATATGAAGACAATTTACAGTGTCTCTTGTCACTCTAGATTTCTGGGTAGTTGCAGACTCTGCAACCATATGAACAGCAGAATTTAGGTCCTTGCGCACGTGCTTTGTTATGGGGTGTGCAGAAGCACCTCTCAGGCTGCAACCCCAATTTCTTATCCGTAACTGTAATTTCTTATGCAGACATGTGAGCAGACCTGATTCCTTGTTATTTCATTGTGTCTTCCCCGGTATGTTCAGTCCCGCCCTGTTAAGGTGTTGCAGGAGTGACCTGCATGATGGGTATGTTTTCCTCCTGGGAATCCATCTGGAGATGCAAATTGCATCTTCTCAGTCCCACACCCCATGTCAGACCCCAGCCAGAGCTCTGTCTTGCAGACAAGGAATCTCAGAGGTATAACAGAGAATGTGCTGAGACTTCTAATGCAATAATAAATTACAATTACAGCTGTTAAAAATTATTCTTATTACCACAGTCCATTCAGATGAATACCTGCATCAGCCAAGTTTCTATTTCTGCAGGATTCTTGCCTGTCTGATTTGGTGGGGTGTTCTGCTGGGTCTCTGCACCGAAGGCAATGGTTGGTGTTCTCTGGCTCATCCTCCACTTCTTCAGAGGGACAGTTCAGCTTAATGGTCAATCTAGTTTGTCTAATTATTCAAGCGTGGGCTCCTAATAGCACAGATTAGTCAGATCAGCAGGTGGGCTTCAAATCAAAAATATAATAATTGATATCACATTGGCCAGTCTAATCAACACCGGCTGATAGCATCTGCTTTACTCTGTGCTTTTCTATTGTGAATCAAATCTTCAAATTGAACCAAACTATTTCTAGGAGTCATATTATCACCACTTGGCTTTAGCAGCCCTTGTGAGCTCTCACAAGATCCCTAGAGACAGAAAGCAATATGCATTCCTTTCAGTTAAATTTAGTTTGGTTTTCAAGTGAAAAAGAGCCCCAAGAAATACAGAAGAGCCTAAGCTGTCCTCGGGTGTAATATGTCTAGCTAGGTTATAAATAGAAGATAAATATTCACCTTTCTGCTTTTTTCTTTCTTCCTCTTTTTCCTTTTTGTTTTTCTCCCCCCCCTCCTTTTCTTTATTACCACAGTAACTTCCAGTAACGTTTTATATAACAGGACCAACCCCATCACAAAGGATTTATTTGCTCTCGTGTCCCCATCTCAGCTTGAAGTCATGTGCAATGCAGCCTCTTATTTTGATTTTGCTTTCCAAATAATCAGGTAGTTTTTATTTTCAAGTAGGGCCAAAGAAGTAGTATTGGCTCCTGAAGCAGGTGGTGGTGTATTTTGTACAGGTCCATAGCTCCTGTAGGATTTTACTCTGCTGCCCTGCATTACCTTTGGAGAGGGCTCTATCTCCCGTGTCACCTGCTTTGGCACAACACTTGTCTGTGACCCAGAAGAGCAGAGTTCCTGACCGTTGCCTTCATCCCCACATTTTAGGTGACTTCCTAGTAATCCAGGATTTAAATCGTGGGGACTTAAGGACTGACCATTTCAACTGCACTTCTATTGAAATAGAGTGAACAGGGGGTAGTTTCTTCTGTGCTGGTCTGGGCCTGCCACAGGGTCATTTAGATGTGAGCCTCGTTGATATCGGTGCGGTGCAGCCTCCCACCATGTACCCTGAAGCAGGACCTTGAAGTTGCTCAGGAGCTGCCCTCTGGTCTGCTTGTAGTGTGCTGGGAAATGGCTTTTGTGCCAGATTACACTGTATTTATTTTGGCCAGGTGGGAACTGATGAACAGCACAAACAAGGGACATTGATCATCATCTGCCAACCTGAGATAATGGGACGTATCATTTCTGGATGCTGCTGAAGTTTTGTGTAGAACTGATTGTAGTTCCGTCATTGTTGCCCTGTGGTTCGTATGCTGATTTGTTACATACACCTCTTTTTCTCTGAGTTCTTATGCCATTGTGAACCTTAGGGGCCAAGGCATCTTTTGTAGCATTTTTATTATATCTACCCTACTTGTTGTAGTACAGGCAATTGGTGAAGTCCATCGTATGATTCACGGCATGAATGTGTTATTTCAACTTGATTACTTGGTTTTTAAATGCTTTTATAGACAATCTTACTCTCATTTGATTTATCTGCTCACATATGTTATAATAAAGTACATAGAAAGAACGGTGAAGAAAGAGTTTGAATGCAGAATTTGGTAGTTCAGCATGCAAACTGGCACAGGATGATTCCAGTTGCAAGCAAAACCTTTCCACGGCGAAAGCTCTGATGATATGGTTTTTATTCTTGATGATTCAGCTAATCTTTAGTTTATCCTAGAAAATCTTATTTCACACAGTTTACATTTATGTCTTATGGATTCACAGTGGCTTCCACTGGGACATCTCAAAATGCTTCATAGGTTTTTACTTTTCCTAACCCTCTTATGGATTTGGCAAGTAGTACTATCAGTTTCATAGGTGGGAAGGCCTGATGCTGAGACAGGGAAATGATTTGGCCGTGGCAAGTCAGAAATTATCTGACATGAGGGACTTGGTCGCTGGCCTTTTGCTTCACAGCTCCGTGCCTTGGCCGTAGACGTCAGCTCTCAGTCATCAGCAAAGACCAATGATGGAGTCTGGTTCCCATTTCCCTGTGACAACCTCTTGGCAGTACTCGCCTCTTCTGGCCAGGCCAGTGTGCCTGCTACTTCTCCAGTTCCTAGGGAAGCCAAATGCATGGGAAATTGTGAAGAAGCAAAATACTCTTTACAGTGTTTGCCTCAGGCACTGATTTCTTGCTTAAAAAATGGATCCCCTTTCTCCTAATAAAGTCACATGGTTATTCCATTCCCCTGCCCCCCAGTTTAGAGGTGTGTGGATTTTCACTGGTATAGTACCAGATAAGGGTGATTGCTTTTCTGCCTACTGTAATAAGTTATAGTTATATAATAACAGAATTAAACTCATGGCTTTAATAGTTCTTCAGATTTTGAAGGGAACTGAAAAAGCAGACTGATTATATTTTACTGTGTATTTCATTGCTAGGTGAGTAACTTGGATCAGGAGATTCTCTCCTTTTAATTTCTGATACTTTGACCTCACTATACCATGTTAAGACAAGGAAGGAAACCAGGTAAGATAGGTGAAAATCCTAGTTATTGCAGGGCAAGAATCAAGTGTTAAGGAACAGCTTTTGGGGGTCAGGAAATTAAATGTGTTCACAGTTTTGTTAGTAATTTACATTGTTACAGATATATTTGAGCTCTTGGACTGAAGAAGTTTTGCAAAATGAATGTGAATGTGATAAGAACTTGAGACCTTGGGGCCATCTGAAAAGCCCAGGAACTCCCCAGGAAATGAATTTTGACTAAATGTCCCGGAGAGTTCCCACATTCTTGTTACGTCCGACAGAGAAATAATAGTTGCAAAACACTGGGGCCACAGTGTCTTTATTTCAAAGATCTCTGGATTTTTTACCAGCAGAGGTTTTTCTAAAAACACACGGATACGAATTTCAAAACCTTTGCCACAGAGTTAACAGAGAAGCAGCATGTTCTGTGTATTAGTAGTGACTCAGCTCAGGGACTTGGGCTAAATTTTAGACCCAAGTCCATTTTGTGCATCACTCTTGAGGTCAGCAGGACTCGGGCAAATGCAAAATGCACCATGTGGCAAATGCTTTTCTCGCGACGTGTCGAATGGAAAGCTGATTTCATAACAGGCCTGGATCAAGAACTACATGAGGATGTTATCTCTAAAGCTTAACTCAACCGTTCAGCACAGGCAAATTGCTTTTAAACTCAAGAGAAAGTGCCTAGCTAGGGAACTGGGGAAGAATATTCATTTGTTTTACAACCAAAGGTGCCTTTATCTTCAGATACTCAAATGTGAAAGTATATTTGTCTCCCACCGATGAAATATAATATTGATGTCACCTCCAAGAAATATGGTGTAATGTATTGCTTTTCCTTCTGTTTTGCACTTTATGTAAACATGCAAACACCAGTGACACCCCACTATGATGGCAGCCAATAGACTAAACATTTACCCTCGCTGCTGTTGTGTAACCGTGGGCAATTTATCTAAGTCTCACCTCTCTTAAAACACTTTTATCAAAATTGGCGGTCAAACAGCACTGAACCATGGTGGCCTCAATCTTAAATGCTGTGGTGCAGATTTTAATTTGGGAAAGATTAATGCACTCTCAAGTGTTAATGCCACAGCTTTCTGTTATCTACATTGATGGGTGTCAGCTAATTTCTGCAGAAGGATTGCAAAGCAAACTGTGCATGTTGATGTTTCAGAAACCTAAGCTCCAGAATGGCTAGATAATAGAGAGGGGAATGGAACTATTTTCTCAAATTTCTTTTAAATTAGAAAATGTTTCCCCTGTCTTTCTAAAGCTGAGCTACCGAGTCAATTCCACTCAAGCTGATTCTTGAAGATATAGGGAATATTTCATTTAAAGGAGCAGTAAAAGTGTCAAAAGATACTCTATCAAGGTCACTTTTAGAGTGAAGATAACCCATCTTATAACAGATATAGACCCCTATAGGAAGCTTAGTAATTTCCAATACTGTAGAAGCTCTTGGTCTCTGTCTCTATCATCTCTCACGGATTTTTTTCCTTGTCTGGTCACGTATAATGTCTTAATCAACACAAACCTTTTTTTTCATTTAATAAAATGACAATAGCTGGTACACTTTGACTGGTTTATTTTTCAGCTTCACACAGTTTAGCAAATACAGCTGGAGTTTGGTCTGTTTTTTGAGTAGACTAACTGTGAAGAAGATGATGCACAATAGCTAGGAAATTCTATTTGTACAGGCTAATTTACACAGGAAGATGGGGGGAAATGCAATTAAGCTCATAAAACTTGCTCCGGCAATGATCCAGGTCAAGGGGTAATAGTGAATTGCATGAGTAACAGTCATTCACCCAGCCACGTTAAACAGTCTTGATAATATCATCCAAAATAGCCAATTATTTTGAGTGTTATGAAAAGTTCCTGTTGTTATTTAACAACAGTTTATAGGAGAAAATACTAATAAAGGTTATATGGTAAAAAATAATTTCAAAGGGTTTAGTTGCCATTCTGTTCACAGTAAACTGTTTTCGTGCCAGAGGGATGAAGGAGCAACACTTTAGAGGAGAGCGAATTGCTTATGATTTAACACTGATTTTATATGTTCAACCAAAACCATACCACCCACTTTATCATAGGGCTAAGAGGAAAATATACTTGACCAGGATCAATTTAAATTCTTCCCTTTATCAAGGATGATTTCTTTCTTCTTTAGTTTTAAATAGTCAAATTCAATCTAAATGGTTTCTGCCTGTTTTCCTTAGCTGCAGGTTTTTTGTGTGCTTCAGAGAGCCTCTTCTCTGAGCCTGTGAGCTGGGTTGGCAGACCAGGCACCTATGCCCAGGCAGCACTCTGCTCCCCTCCTAAGGCAGCCCTCCTAAATGTGTAACCACTATTTTTCCCTACTCCACCTCCCCTGTTTCACCACATGGTATCTGTAGCTGCCTTTGCTGGTAGTTCAGTTCTTTCCTGTGACTGTAATCCGACTGCATGAAGAGAGTGAAAACACTGAGGATGTGGTTTATTGTTAGCAGACTTCTCTAGGACCCTTGTTTCCGTACTGTCTGGGCTCCTCAGCAGCTTCGTCCTTGCATTGCCTGCGTGGCAAGACAGGGCCATTGGCTCCCTCTTAAAAGCAGTAGCAGAGAAGGGAATGGCCCAATCAGCGCGCCAGCCCCCGAGCCTTATTTACTGCAAAACGATCTTCTCTAAGACCGTGAACTTTCTACTTTGGTTCGAGCGAGTGATACGAGGGTGTGAGGATGATACAGCTGCTGGGTGGGTAAGCAGAGAGACAGTGGAGATGTGTGCTGGCTAGGCAGGGCAAAAGAGGTAAAGGGAAGTTATCTCTTACCGATTTTACCAGGAAAGGAGCGCAAGAGTGGTGCTCACTTCAGCTCTGGAGTTTGAGTTTGGTACTTCCTGACCTTAAATCTGCTTAATTTAAATAACATTATTTGCCTGCATGAATTTCTACAGCTATTATTGCTTCTTGATTCTGATTATTTTCAGTTTAATTCCACAGTAAAAAAGTTGTGGTGTTTTTTTAAAAATTGTTTCTGCTTTAGTTGTGATTCACATAACTCTGTCAGTAAGGCAACTTTCAGCAAGTATCTACTCAAATCATGTGACTATACTTGTTTCATGTCATTATTAATTAGCGATGCAAAAAATAGATTGAAGTTGTCAGTCTCTCACTTTGCTCTTCTTTGTCAAGTTCTGATGGAGTAAAGGTTCACCGACAACATTTCAGTAAACATGCTTTGTGCTGTAATTTGACAAATGGAGATTTTTATTCAATTGTTGACCAATAAACAACCAAAAAGGGCCAAAATGTCAAGGTTGTTTGCCTTTAAATAGGGATGTTCATTATTTGAGAAGTCAGGTATCTACATCTGCCATTGATTCTCCCCATACAGGAAGGATGTTTTGCAGCTTAGTGGTAACTTTGTTGTTTTAGTCTTTCTTCTGACTGATGCAGACCTTCTGGTTGCAATATAACTGCTCTGTCTTGGCTTCCAGATGGTAATATTACGACAACAGTGGATTTATGTCTCCTACCCTCTGTTCTACCTTCTTAGAGCCTTGACCCTGAAGTTCATACCACGTAAAAACAGACTTCAACATCCTGATTCTGTTTGGGCTCTGGTATGATTGACAAGCAGAGGTTTATTTATAACATCTTGGAGCATGACTACACCAAGTAGTTTTCTGTTGCTTGAGAGCCAGGATAGCCCAGCCGTAATAAAAGGGTTAAATTAACCTGCACAGACCTATGTGGCACTACTCTGTGCCACTGCTGTTAAAAATAGACTATGTTATACTACTTGTAGTCTATTTCCATTGGCCCATGGTTTGCAGAATGGATGTCCTCCTACAATTAGATGGCAAAACTCTTTTACCAGGGAGATTCTTTGATGGCAAGTACGCCTGAGTCTGTTACAGTATGGCCATGGTCTAGACGGTCACAGTCTGGCACTAGAGAGTGATAAATGATAATAGCTGGTGATCAGCAGCTCTGGCGATCGGGGACATTTGTCGCTGGTATTTGGAAGGTCTTGATTTTGGAATCTGAAATTTGAAGGTTTCGCTTAGTTTTTGGTTTTATTTTGAGACATTTGAGAGTCTTCAGAGAAGGTGGGTAAAATGCCTCTCATGGGGCCCCAAGGGTAAATCTATACCACCCTGCAGTGTTTAAGTGAAATTGCTTTGGATTGCTGCTGCTGTGATGTGGACAAGAATATGGGTCATTTTGAAACATATCACTACTGATAATAAACTCACTACAGCATATTTTGATACTATTCCTGCATTTTCCAGGAACGATGGCTACTGTGTAAAAATGAACAACGCCCTTTTCTGGAGAAAAATTCATGCACAGGCTTCAAAGTGGTATGGATTCTGGACATTTGGGGCATGACTGTAAACAGTCTTGTGTGACAGCATGGGTTTTCATAGTTTTGCCTGTGCGTTGAAACAGTGTATTCTGTCACTGTGTTCCCATTGCTTCAAATATGTGTGGTACAGCTTGTCATAAAATTTTGATTGAATTTAAACCATGTGTGTGTGGTTAGGGAGACATCTGTTAATTGTTCATGAAATTAATTGAATAGTGACTATCTAGTTCAGTTTTCATTGGATTTATTCCTAGGGGCTGTAATTGCTAGTTTTGTAACAGGTATCTTACAAGCAGGTTATTTTTAAAAAGAAAAAACCCCTTACATGTATCTCCTGTCAGCCCATATTCTGGTGTTGAATACATAATTTAAAAAATGGGATTGTAGCAACTCTTCATATCAAAGTAAAATGCTTGTTTTTCATACAGGAATTACCAAGTGTAACATAATTGGGCTCACTGAAATGAATTCAGCATCTCTCAGAGAGCAAAATCGTTGAGCTTACCGACTAAATTTAACAGCCTAATAGAAATACGCAGGTGAAGGTACAATTAATTTTAATTACTAGACTATACATTGTTAGTTGCACAGCCATGAGTAAAATTAAAATGGCAATCACAATTAGAAAATTGCAACCTCATTGTGCAACAAATTAGTCACAAATTAAAAGTCCAGGAACTATTATACATCCACTTTATTGCTTTATGACCGTTATTGCCCTGATATGGATTTTATATCTTTAATGTCTTGTCCACCTCTTTACACCTTATCTTTGTTTAGGATCTCTGGCTTCTTCCCAGATTGTGAATCTATTAAAAGAAATAATACAGGCTAGAGGGATATGACTTCCCTGTTCACTCTTGGCAGAAACTTATAAGTGGTCCAGTCCTGCTCGCGGGTGGCTTACAAAACAAGGTTTGTTGCGGGGTTATTCCAGTGCGGATTCCAGAGCAAAGAAAATAGTGTTCAGGGAGTAATAGCTGAGGTCTGTATGTGATGTAACCCTTTTAGAAAAGGTCAGGTCAGTTAAAGAGGGGAATCTAGAGGGAATCTACATTGGTGTAAGTTAGACTCTCTCCTACCCCTCCCTTCTGGCTGGACACACTGGTTGCCTGCAAGGAGAATTTTAGCTACAGGAGCATTTATGTTATAAGCCCCATTTTTAGCTGTTCTTCACATTGACTTATGAAATGAGGTTTAAAAATTACGCCATCTTTGCGGGCTTGGTGGTTGTTGAAGCTGCCTTTGCCCTGAAACACTTGAGGGGCCATCATGTAGTGGCTGAGCTGAAGCGGTGGCTGCAAACACTTGAAATGCAGCACCCAAAAACACTGCAGATGTTCTGCAAGACCACTTCTGCAAGAGCCACACTGCCACAGCAGTGTCTGTACCTATCTGGAACCAGCAGCTCATCTGACCAGGTCTTCACCTGCAGGGAGGTACTATGAGACCAACAGCAATGACCATTGCCTTAACGCTATCTTGAGTGCTTTGCAAGGGCAACCCCCAATTTGAGGTGACTCAAGGATGTACCAGATACCAGGATGGCCCTTGTGCAAAACTGCGGAGCCACAGAGAGGGCTAAAGTAACTCCAGTCTCGAAATGTCCAGTTCTGTCCAAGATGCATCAGAGGAGCAAGAAAGAGAAATTCTCATACCAGCATCTGATTTATGCACTCTGCATTTATCCCAGTCCCCCCAGTCCTCCTGAGGGAGGCCAAGGCGGAGGGCTGCATACATTAGGGCTGGGAAGAACAGTACATAGCAAGATAATTAATCAGAGTTCATGGGGAGGGGAGCTGGGGAAGGGGTTTAAGACCAAACCACTGAACCCCAGCGTGATCTCTGTTCTCCATGTGGTCTCAGTTCTCTGGGGTCTTTTCTAAAATCACCAGCGCATAGGCCAGCTTGTGTGAGCCCCAGCAGGGACTTCTGCAGTGCTTGGAGAGCCGAAACTCCATTTCAAATATGCAATTGAACAGCTATCAGAGGGTAATGATGTTTAGTCACTACCAATTGGGACTGGATTTTAATTGATGACCCAGAGGTGAAAGTCTTTATATTCCATTACCTGCTATTGCCAGTATTTTTCTTCTGTAATCCTCTTTGCTGCAATGTGAATATTTTGAGAAGGGGATATCAAAGTGGGAGTGAAGATATGCAGCTGTTTTGGGGTGAGAAAAGATACATTTGCTCCCTGGTTATCTTTCTATATTTAAGGCCCAACAGGGACTTCTTAGTACAATCCCAAATTCTGCTGTCTACTGTTAAAATGGAATCAAAATATAGTTTATTGAAACAACTTATTTCTTTGTTTTTTTTCCGCTGCATATTGTGGATTGCAAATTTCCATAGAATTTTGCTTCCATATTTACACTGTTCCCCTGTTCCTGACAGGTAGGATTCCCTGTTATCCCAAGCAAAACTCATCTTTGATTGCTAAATCAAACACTGAAATCTCCCTCATACAGATCTGGGAGAGGCCAGAAGCTGTGATTTACCGTACATTTATGCAGCTCCTGGCACCTGATTGCACAGAGCCTTGTAGGGCTTTTACCTCACGACTGAAGCTGAGGAAAAAATCATAATGTGATCAACGGGTAATTCAGAAGAATTTCTCTCAGAGGTCCTAGAACTTTCTTACAATCAGTAGTTTTCATATCTCAGACCTCCCTGGGTTTTAGAGTTTCTTGATAGGCTAATAAGGATGGTCTTCTCTTGAAAATGTGGAGACATAAAAATGAAATGCCTGGTTTAGAATTTATTTGGACGTATCCTGTATGGTCAGTGTTTTGAATGATTTCTATAGCAGTGAGTATGTAAGATTAGGAAAATATCTATCAGTACCACTGGCTGATACCCATTTAATATAGCGGGTTCTTTACTGGGAAATGATATGTGTTGTTCCTTCAGCATTAACATTAGTAATACTAATACAAATATCTCTTTTATGACTTTGAATTTCAAGACAGTTATCACATCAGCTTCTCTGTAAAATGGGATTCATAATAAGTCATAATGACGTGCTCAGGGCCATGCAACAACCTTGCAAAAGAAACAGGAATATTCTCCAGTTTCTTGTTTATTGAGCCACAGGATGCTGTTGACACTCTGATCTGCCCAAGTATTACGTATCTCTTTGTTGTGCGGTGCCAAAAGCTTTTGGCATACAGTGGTTTTCTCGGTTGTAGTCTTCCCATGCTGATATTTTAGGGGTAGTATTGTAGGAAATGTGGTGAACTTGTCTGGAAGAAAATGTTGATGCAAGGAATTACTTGTTTTATTTTTCCTCCTGCTCTTTGCTGGTAAGAAATTGGCCTTGCCCATGAGTCAGAAGGTTTTTGGTGTTGAAATGCATGGAAGAGCTGCAATACAAATATCTTGTGATTTGGGTCAATAACTTTGCATTCATATTTGCCGTTAGTAATAAGTGGGTAGAGCCTCATGGGAAAGCTGCAAAAATGGAAATGTCTCCTCGCAGACGTGTGTTCATGAAACCAGGGTCTGCAGCTGACAGAGCAATTGGAGGGGTGTCTTTAAGCTTTACTGTTGGAATCCTGAAAATCTATGTGACTTTTGAAATCCTTGGCGTGGTGGGGAGGGGGGGCAACTAGGGTCCCAAACTTCCTGTGAAGCTCAGAAATATTTCAAATTTCTTATTCTGCCACTTTATTTGTGCTGCAAATATACAAGCGTGATTCTTTAGCTATCGCTGAGAAGAATCCTCATGTAAGATGGAAGGTAGCCCTTCACTTAACCCAGGTACTGTAAACTGCTTAATTTCCCCTACAAAGAACTAATTACAAATCTACATAATAAATTATTTTCTTATAGTCTAACAGGACTCAACAGAAAACATGGGTTTAAGCATGTAGCTTTGAAATTAACTAAGCGATGTAACAGCATTAAAAAAATATCCCTAGGAAACCTTCGTCTCTGATTTTATTTTATATTGTTACAAAGCTCACGCTTCAGTGATTTCCTTTCATCTAGTCATTGGGCTGAAGGAATAACACAGAAAAGGAAACCTCTTGAGTATCTGATATGTATGGTAAATGGTCATTTCAGGGACCACGCACTATGGGCCTCAGACTGAGAGTTTAATTTAATTGGTTGAAATTAAAAAAACATTCATGCCTCATGAAATTATAACCTTTACCCCTTGTGTGTCAGCTACATCTGACACTAGCCTTGTTGTTTAGAGATGAAATCCCTTCCCTATTTAAATGGAAGCTCCTATGGGACCCACATAAGCCTTGCAAACAGAAGAGGCAAGTGGCTCTGATCACTAGATCACTACTCCAACCACAGTTAACAACAGCAGCATTTCTTTTAGAAGTTTGTATGCTTGTTTTTATCTTTGTCATGTGAAAAATCACATTTGTTTTTTGGTTATCAGTATGCTCATATTTCTTTTAAAATTCATGTTTTAAAAAATTGGCTTTGTCTTCTCACTGGGGGAAATGAAATACAAGAGACAGAGCTCCAGATCTGTGTGTTTCCTGTCGAAAAATTGGGAGCTGAGGTTCAATTTCTAGCTTGGATGGTAATATGTTTTACATCAGTTGAACTCTCTACAATATTATGCTTATGTGGGTGTGTTTTCTGCTGTATTTTTCCTTTCTTTTGGTTTAGATTATAAAGTACAAGAACATTATCGTTATTTTTTTGCCAGGTGTCTGTGCAGTGCTGAGGACAGGGGCAGTGCAACCTCCTTTGAGACTGGGGTTATTACTGTAGTGCCAGATAAACCCAATTTTTAATAACATACACCATGAGGTACAGATTGGATGTCTTTAATGTTTCAGGATGGAATTTTCAAAGAGGACCTGCAGGGAGGCAGGTCCTTCATTTCCACTAACTTTCAAATGAACTTGAGGACCATAAGCTTTAGATTCCTTTGGCGAATCTCACTATTATAAATGTGCCTACCGCATTTTTGTATGACAAACGAGATAGTGCGATAAAACCCCTGCAAGCTTGTAGAGCTGACCTAGCCCCTTAATAGGCAATCTGTTTATGGAGATGCCCCAGCTTTGACTGACGTTTACATCATATTCATGCTAAATTTCTGCAGCCCTGCTCAAATGTCTTTATTCTGTGAGATACTGCGTCCTCAGCTAGTCTAGAAGCTGGATTACCATAGCAGTTTCACTGATGGCTTCTCATTATACCAGAACTCTTCCCTGGAAGAGTATCAAGTGATGTGGAAAGATAATTAGCCAAGGTGGCCCCTTCCTTCTTAGTCTTTTGCTGTCAACAGATGCATCAGTTGGTTTCAGTTTTGTGTATAATATGAGCATATATATGATAGATGTATATACTGTCGAGTTCTGGTTATCCTTAACAAAGTTTTTAAGTGCAATAAGAAATTAAAAAAATGTTCATGGAAATTAGTTGGGATCTAGTACACCTTTTATATATGAAAATTCAGGTCATTTATACCTGAAGAGAAGAAATGAATAAGAAGAGACCAGGCAAAAGGATATAACATGGAGGGGAAATATGCAGGGAAATTCTTATTCTGAATAAGACAGATGAGAATAAGATGATGAGATGAGATGCTGAGAGATGAGAATGAGAACAAAGTGATGTTCGATGAAAAGAAAGTTAGTTATCACATAACCAGTAAAGAAAATTCCCACAAGGTGTTGCTGTTTTTTGGAGCTCATTGCTATAGAATGTCATTGACAGCAATTTAGGAAGGTTCAGAAAGCACTGAACGCTTACAGAGATTATAAGAATGCTTGGAAGGTTAGTACTAGATTGTCTTAAAAAAAGGAGTTTGCAAAGGGAGGTAACTTTGATGCTTTGAGGCAAATTACCCTCCTCTGCCTGGCTGCACCATTTTGTGAAGCAGTAGGACTCAAAAAAAAAAAAAAAAAAGTCCCAGAATGCTGAAGGAGGAGTTGTACCCTTGGTTTTGTCTAGCAAGGCAGAAGGCGTTCAGATGCTCACCTTTCTGTCAACATAGCACCAAATTCATAAAACCCTGACTAGGTGTCAAGCAGTCTCAGGAACATACGTATTACTTTGAATGTGTGGGTTGACTTGTAGAGGTACCAAGTGTCCATAAACTTACCAACAAGAACAGTTTGTTTTCACGCCCTATGGTGCTATTTATCCTTCAGGTCCTTCATGAATAAGAAGCACAAATTTGGTGAAATTTTTAAAGTATCTGATGCAAAAGGACTTTTTGAAATGTTGAATTCAGGTTAGAACTAATCCTCTATTTCAGCCTAATGTAACATTTACTGCCAACCTCATGCATTTATTATTCAAACTGTGCTTGCATGCTTGCTCCTGAAAAATTCAAAAGATGCAGCAAATCTGTCCCAAATGTTTTTCCAACTCAGGGCTGGGCTCTGGTATCTCAGGAGAGCACCAGTCTCTTAAGAAGGCCATAGGTTTCAATGCAACTTCTGCTTTGCAGCTGGGAGGGATTTAGGTGGAAGCTAAGGCATTGCTGGCCTATGTTTAGTGAGGCTATGTGTGCAAGATCAAAAATGTTGACTTGCTAGTCGTGGGAACATGGGGACAGTCAGTCATCAGTGCTGGAGATGTGCAGTGGTTATGGAAAGGGAAGGGAAAATCCAAGGAGCAAACATGCCTTCTTTCACCTCCTTGCTCACCAGTGCAACCTGTGGGGCTGGTCCAAAAACTTTCCAGGGACTTTGGATTAAGCCCAGCTCTTCTATGCAAACAAACTCGACCGAAGGGGAGAGCGTGTGTCTCTGTGTCTTCCTGGGGGCCGATGTGTATATAGGTGCAAGTCTTGTTAATGGCAAGCAACATGAGAAAGCAGGTTTTAATCCTCCGAAGGGGAGTATGCTTCAGAGCAAGGAAACAAATGGGACTCATTGACCATCAGTCAACAGATTTTCCCTGAAAATTGAGGAAATATAAGTCCCTCCCCAGCTCTGTTTCTGAAAGAAAAGCACTAAACAGCTTCCTCCCCTGTGTGAGCCCTTATAATGATAAAAGAATAAACTGCTCTGCTGGAATGTTTGGGGTTGTGGGGCTTTTACCTCCTCCAGGGAGTGGGGCATTGCTATCTGCAGATTGAATCAATCTGCCTCAGAAGTGTGATGGCAAAAGAGCCCGTACACGATAACAAAGCGACACATCGAGGGAAGAGCCTTTACTTCTTTGAGCATAGATAAGATAGCTTTTTAAAAAGTGAACAGGCACAGAGCAACTGCAACCTCACCCAGCAGCAGTTTTTATCCTCTCGCTTGAGACTCTTAGAAGATTTGGCAGGTAGGAGGATGGGGTAAGTCTCTTCTTGTTATCGGAGAGGAGGACAATGCTGTTACAAGTAAGGCAGCAAGAGAATTCTTGCTTGATAATAGAATTAAAGGAAGCTCAAGGATGTACTCTTTTTTTTTTTTTTATTTGGGGGAAGAATAAGATTGTCTGGGGCTAACTTTAGTGAAACTTGTTATTCTGTCTCTGATTTACTTGTCATTGGGTCTCTCGTGCGCAGCACTGCAAATGGCATTGCTACGTTAACCTGTGGCTGTTGTGCAGGGCAGTGGAGACCTGGCCGGTTCTGTTTGTTTGCTTCAAGGCACCCCTCTCTTTTGCTCTCTTCCTACAAAATGGCTCTTGACCAGCAATTTATTCTTAAGAAGCTGATTTTTGTGTGATTTTTGTTTAGAGGCCCATGCTTTAGCACCTCTGGGGCTGTGGTGCTGTGTCTTGGAGATATGCCCATTTAATGAAAAGCACTTCATGTGTGCAGATACCACGTTTGTGACATGGATCTCTACCATGTAAGCTAAAGGGGATCTCAGAGGGAGCTCTGCCAGATATTTCCATAGCCACTGATCCCAGCCACAAGAGGGAAACACAACCATATGCATTAATCCAGTCTCTCACGTGCACCTCCTCCATGTGTGCAAAGTCTTCTTGGACAGCTTAGGTACCCCGGGCCATTTCAGCACCACCTCAAACGCAACCCAGGGGTTGCATTTCCCAAAATCCCATGCAGCTAGCGTCGTGGAGGTTGCTGGAGCCCTGGTGGGCTCCCTCGTCTTTCCCTTTGTAGTTGGTGGGTTGGTTGGAAGCACCGTGGGAAGGATGCAATCAAGTCTCTGCTAAGTGTGTATAAAGAGTGTGTTCAGTGTGTGCTGGAAGTACGGTGTAAAAGTGGTGTTGCCACAAACACCCTGAAAAGGCTATTACAGATGCTGTCACAGAATGCTTTGCCTTCTGCCCTCCGTTATCTAATAGTTTCAGTTGTCAAGAAGGCAGCAGGTTTAATAACCAAACAAACACCTTCTTGCTCTGAAGAAACAGCCCTTCTTCTTTATAATCGCCTCTGCCTGAGGTGGGCAGCTGGGCAAATCCCATGTTGAGAGGTCAGGGAGCTTGAGAGCTTCTGCAAACTCACGGCTTTGTGCAGTTGTGCTGGTAGGAAGCCAGTGTGCACCTCTGCTGCAGCCCTTACCTCTGCCTGGGGGCTGCTTTACAGGCTGGGCTTGTACCCAGACCAAATACGACTCTGTGGCCAGAGGAGGTAGTGTTGCCTTTGATTTGTACCATGTACATGTCTATTGGTGCATTTGACCATAAAAATCACCAGTAACAAACCCTCCAAGGACAAAACTCAGTTTTTCACAATAATCATATTTTTTTCCAGACATCTGGGGTTTCTCATTTTCAAAAGTAGCAGCAAAATAATCTTTCTCTGACGAGCATCATCTCAGGGCCTTGGGTGCTATCGCAGCCAGTTGTGCTCCAGCCCTCCTGGGCTGGCAGGGGGACGGCAGGCTCTTGGAGAAGCAATGAGTGAGGAAGCTAACAACGGAGATGTAAGGTTGTCTGCTGGCCCTTGGCAGTCCTGATGGTGGGAGGGTGAGGATCAGGGGATGGTGGTGCTTACCTGAGCCAGTGGAGGCACGAAAGGAAGAGAAAGGAGACCATTCTGCAGCCCAGAGCCCAGGGGCACTGCTCTGTGGCCACCAGCTTCAGGCGCAAGCTCCCTCCACATCCCCTTCCCCGCATGGGATGCCTGCATTAAAGCTGGTGACGCAAGTGTTGCCCACATACTGGCCGCCAAGGGCATGAACCGAACACCCGCCAGGGAGGGAGGAACATGGGGACAAGCGCAGATTTTCCAGGCTGCACCGAGGCCAGGCATGAGAGGGTTGTTGTTATCTTGCAATTCTGCAAAATATCACCCTGGAGGAGGAAGGGACCATGCATGTCGTTGCATGAGCTGAGCACAGAGGCATTGCCTGTTAAGGCAGGCATCTTCAAAAGCAAAACAAAAATGTGTCTGCGAGATGAGCACGAGTCCCAGAGCCACCACTGCTTTTAACGCATTTTCAGCAAAATGCCCTGCACCATCTCCAGAGCCCCTCCACTCTCCCACCAACCCTCCTTCTTCCCCCCCCCCCCAACTATTTAATTTTGCTCTGGCATGAAATAATAGAGTGCTGTGTATCTATTACAGATGTAAAGAGATTTAGACTGCCACAGGTTTCAGTAGCACATTCAAAGCCCTAACAAAGCTGGGTATAATAGACTCTCCCTGCCATTATCCATTCAGCAAGTGTAATAAATGACTCGGCCGCAGCCTGCCATATACCACCCGGCCCAGATAACAGCTGAAAGGAGAAAATTAAATTTTGCTTTTGTTGAAACATTATGATTTATGTATTTGTAATATAGGCTGCGGTGGGCAATTGAAAAAAAAAAAAGATTGCTGAATATACTTCAGGGTTACTGATTGTACCACAGGCCACTTAGAGTGCTAGAAATGCTGTTCTTCCCCCTGTGTTCCTTAATAATAATAAAATCATACAAATTCCCATTAACCTTTTTGCTCATTTCG
This sequence comes from Sagittarius serpentarius, assembly GCA_034782735.1. NCBI lineage: Eukaryota > Metazoa > Chordata > Aves > Accipitriformes > Sagittariidae > Sagittarius > Sagittarius serpentarius. The sequence continues at coordinate 39,961,114 of JAVKLA010000053.1, read as the reverse complement.
ATTTTATTTATATATTTATTTATTCAATTTTTTTACTTCCAAGTCTTAAGCTTTGGCCATTTACTCTCAGCCTCATGAAAAATAACAGAGTGATGGTTTATGGAGACAAGGCATGAAGTACCTAGGCATGTAAAAATGATGGATGTAGGTCAAAAAATCTATATATCATTTTTAGTATTTTTATAATAATTTTCTTTAAATGGGCTGGTTCCCCCCCTTCCCCTCCGCCTCTTCTCCACTGCTGTCTTTAGACTTGATGACAAGATATTCTGATATCCTCATCCTTGCAATATCTAGACCTATAAAAATAATTAACTTCTCCCACCTTAGAAATATAGAGACAGAAACAGGAGTGCTTCACCCTGTAATTTATAATATTGCAGCACCGTCCCTTAATATTGTAATCAGGCCTGCAAAGTCTTATCATGTTGTAGAATATAATGAACTTACTTACTCATTTCAACATCACATTTCATCTTAGTTGTTCTCCACATTACTTGCTTGTCCCTCCCCTTTTCTGGAACACTGGCAAGAACATAGAAGTTTTCTCCCTTTCTTTTTCCTTTTCTTCACCTCCTGTAGCTTTGGGGTTGAACTGAGTCAACAGACCCATCAAGGAGGCTGGAGGTTCCTTTTCCTGGGCTCCCTAGGAAGTTAAACATGAGTAGCTTTTAGTATTTTTGTGGGTTTTAAAACTTATTAAACCTATTTACGTGGCTTATACAAATATGCTTGATCTCAGCGAAACCAATTTGTTGAAAAAGGACTTGGCTGCATGAGGAGGGATAGCGGTAGGGCTGGAGCCAGAGGATGCTCTGAGCTTCCCATGCAGAGCCTGGTGGTGTGCACCCTTCTTGCTCTGACCGTTTGTGTCTCAAATGTTGCCACTTAAGGCAGGGTCTATCAGAAATTTGGAGGGATAGAAGGGATTGTTCCTGTCTTCCTTTTGGCTGGCTGGTGGGGAGTGGAGTCCTGAATCTCTTTTTATTGACCCTCAAGTCAGCCCATATTTCATGTGGGATTCATCTGGTAACGGCTCATCCAGTAGTGATGATTTTTGCTTTTTCTGAGGAAAATGCATTTTCTGCATCTTGCTAGAGATTTTTTACAGTATTTTCTCTTCCCCCACCAACTCCCCATTCACAGCCACAGAAAGTCAATTAGTCCCATGGTATTTCCTACCCTTGCTTGCCTTAGGGGCTGACAGCACTCCTCTAGTGGGTGCTCCTGCTGGAGCACTGCAGGAGAAATACTCTATAGAACACCATGTACTCCATAATATCCTAGAAGCTTTAGGCAGCCAGAAAAGCAGGCTCTAGCTGCTCTCCAGCATTACCCTTTCCTTTCTGGCTATGGCCTGAGCAGGTCAGCATCATCATTAAGAAGCAGCTCTGGTCCCCCTGCAAGATGGGGCAGGGGCCTGATCCTGAATCCTCTTGTCCCCTTTGCTGTGTAGGAGCAACGCAAGGCCATGTTGTGAGCCATGGCCATGGGGACAGCCCGTAGCTCTTCTGTAGCCTTTGCTATCCGCATCTCTTGCACTTGGATGTTTCAGAGCCTGGCACAAGTCTCTGGCATTAGGTCTGGCAAGTTTTTGGGTAGGGGATATCTAGAAAGGTTAAAACCCACTAGCAGAAACGTATTGTGGTCTCACTGCATTTAATTTTTTTTAAATCTTGGGTGTATGGAGTTAAGCATTTAAATAACTCGTGTGAGTTTTAGACCTGCTGAACCCCAGGCTGCCGTTAGCGTATATGGTCTGGAAGTTCGGGTGTGCAGGGGATGTTTTACAGCCAGCTCATCTCTTGATCAGGCATTCTGCTAATGCACACTGACAGATATTTTGTGAAGCAACATTCAGTCTATTTATTGACCCCCTGCCCTCAAATGCATACATACAGCAGAGCGCTCCAGCTTATATTTAATGCTGAAACATTTGTAAGTACTGTATATCCTATGATCTATTGGACTAATGAAAAAGAAGGTTTATCACTGCAGTCCAGTGTAAATCTGCGGATAACCTTACTGTACAGTCAATTTATTCCTTTAACAGGTTTATTCCTTTATCAGGTGTTTGTAGAAGGTTTCACCATAAGTACAGCAGAGACATAATTTGCTGTGGGGCAGATTTATTTGTTTCACAGGGTTATTATTTTAACAGTCTGATAATCACTATGAGTATGTTTCACCATTTGGTATTTCTATGTGTATATGCGAAAGTGTGTTTATTCATTCCCTGAACAGGTTCATTTCCTTATCAGCTATTCATTTTAAAGAGTTTTATTACATATGCAGAGTGTGTAGGGTACTAGAGTGCAGTAATTTTATTAAGAGATTTATTTAGTGTCAGATATTCATTTAGCTGGGGTTCACTGTAACACAATCATACGCTTTCACCTGGCCAATTTTCTTTGTATCTCACTGTTTGCTATAAACAACACTTTCCCTGCACTGCAGCCTCCAATTCCTTTTTTTTTTTTTTTTTAAACTTTTTGCAGGGAACACCCCACACTCTGACTCCTTTCATTTATTTTATTCGTCATCTTTTATTTTTTTCTGCCTCATTGTCAGGGGAAGGGGATCTTGTTTGCAGGCTAATATGAACTGTTTTTTTTTTAAATGAATAGGCTTAAAGATTCTGCTAAGAGGAGGAGGTTTCAGAAATGTCTCTCAAATACCACGTGGGAATTGCTCGAGTCCCAGCACACAGTCAGCGACTGGCTGGACAAAAGCAGGAGGAGGAAGGTGATCCCAAAACAAGACTCTGGTTTAATCAGAAACTGTTTGGCTTTGATGTTTTGCTATGATACAAGTGTTTTTATGCTATGTGAGTATTAATTCCAGAAAAGAAGAGGAAAGAAATTGTTCATAAACTGTAAGTGATATCTGTCTTTAACTTGGCAGAAAATGAAGGTTTAAAATAGGGAAAGAAATCCAGCCGCACCACTGAGTCTCATACTGGGGCAAAATACAGTCTTATTCTCATCTTCCTGATGTCCAGAGTAGTTTCAGACTGATTTCATAGCAGGTGGGTTTGGTATCTAGTCGGTGGTTTGCCTTCCTCTCCCCACAGCTGTCCGTAGGAAAGAGCTGCATAAAAAAAGCTATGAGCCCTCTCTGCTCAGCCCTCCGAAATGGCCAGAGGTCACGGAGGAGGCAGAGGGTGACACTGCACATGCCAGGGACCCAGATGCAGGTTTTCAGGCATATAGAATCTTAACTTTGAATTACTTATGTGAGGGAGGGGTGCTCTGTTTTTCTGGTCCAAAGCATATAGGAACCGGTGAAAATGTCTGAGCTCAGTTAATGCTGGGTGAGGTTCTTAACTGCAGGGGAGTATTTCTAGTAACTGGTCAGCATTATAAACTAAACTGGAGTCTTCTGGATAACAGCGTAGCTGTCTTCTGAATGCTTATTTGTCTGATTTCTAGAAGAATGAATCATGATGCCCAACTGGACTAAAAATGCAAAAGCCTTTTTGCTAGCAGCGGAGTCAGTGAGATAATGTTTAATGTTGAGTTTTCTGAGATCAGTATAAGATCCTGTGTAATTAAAGAAGTCATACGATTGCCTAGATCTAGAATCCTTTTTTAAGGATTTAATGTCTGGTGCAGATAGGAACTGAGAACTTCTGAGCATCTACACAGCCATACTGAGGTTAACAGAGATACTTGGGCCCTTTATTTATGTATTTTCTTAATAGAAACCAGGATTTTTACTTAGAACTTAGCAGCTGACACCTTTCAGATCTTGAATCAAAGTTACATTTATTTTTTAAAGTTTAGCTCTAATTGTCTTCTAAATATTTATGTTGATATCAATATGCACACTGATTTTTAATTCCCCAGTACTTTTTAGACTTTGTGTTGTCTCCTAACTTCTTTACTGCTATTATTTTCCCATCTTACTAGTCATTTAGTCTGTGTTGTCAAAGCCAACTTTTCCTTGAATTGCCTGAAACTTTTTCACGTAGAGAGCAAACTATTAAACATAGCAGTATTTCATTCTAATAGAGGAGCAGTATAACTTCAACTGTGTTATCAATACAAGATCAAAAGTATTGATGAAGACACAAAAGTAAATCAACATTTGCCTATAAACAGCATAGTCCGTTTACCAGATGCAATTAGTACAACTTAAACATTCAACCAGATCATCACTTAGCATTTACTGCTTTTTTCTTTACAGATGTCCAGCAGTTTAGTGGGAATGGCAAAATAACCTGCTAAAATCCATTAGCAATGACACTATTTGTTTCCCAGATAGCGTAAGGAGTCAGTGTTAGAACTGATTAGTTAGAGCAAAGAACTCCATTTTCACAGAAGTTTGGGGAAATCTTTTCTATTTTGTGCTGGAAGAAATCACAGTTCTTCAAACATTTTTGTAAAACAAAGCTATGTTAAAATACCAGATCTGCACTGAAAAGAACTGAGTTTTGTGTTGTTTCATCTCTGAGGTGTTCAGAGAATCCATCCTGATCCGTGAAACCTTTTTCTTGATAATATCCTTGAAATCAATATTTAACTGCAAAGCATTTTCACTCTGACAAAAATGCATGTTCAGAAGAAAGAATGTTTAATTGAAAATGTTCTTAACAGCTCTAGTCTGAATGAAACTACCGATCAGTTTACTCTTCACTGACTCATTAGTATGGTATTAAATTTATGACTACAGTGAAAAAAAACTAGCTATGGTTAATTGAACCCCTATTGTAAAGAACTGTGTTAAAATGTACTTAGTTATGCTCAAGGCTAATGTTATTTGTTAAATCTCCTAGGAGGGAATTAGCAGTTGAAGTTTTGTTTTCATAGTGTTAATTATTACTCTTGATGCTGCCATGCAGCATCCTTGACTCACTGTGACTTTTCAGTGAGAGTCTGTGTGACAAGTTTGCTCCTTATTGGGTAAACAGCATCATTAAGGAGGAGCAGGGAAGGTAAAAAAAATGGGATAAGGGGGCAGGTGTAACGCTGGGTGATAGACCCAGTGTCAAAGTTTTCCCAGGAGATGTTTGCTGGCTGCAAAGTGATTGTGATGTTCTTGGGAGTGTGAAAGATGCAGCCCAGAGACAGCATGGATCCAGCTGCTGAGTTTAGTCTGGTACTCAAGCTGTAGAAATCGGTGATTTTTATTCTAGGTTGTGTCAGCCCAGACAGAAGCCTTCATAAAATTTCAAGTGTTTTCAGTATACAGTCAAAGGAAAAGCCCTGCATTATTGGGCATAATGTAGCTCCTCTTTACCTGATCCTGGGAATTAAACAGCCAAGAGTTTATCCAAAGTCTGGAGGAAAGTTGCCTAGGCATCCCTGGTCCTGTGGGAACAAGCCAAGGCACCATGGCCAAACCTTTATATTTCTGCTTCTGCTCTTCATGCAAGAACTGAAGCAAAACCCACCCAAGTTGACTGTGAAGTATTCCTTTTACCCCAGCAAAACCATCCTGATTTACAGCTAGCTGCTACAGCTGCCCATTCTCTAGGTTCAATGACACCAGAACATAACTGCCTGCTGTGCGTTGGCTCCATTTCAGGCAGAGACCAGAAAATATTGAGGTTAAGAGAGATCTAAACATCAGCAAACCTCAAAACTCAGTGCAAAAACCCCGCTGTATAAATTGCAAGGTTTTCACTCAGGTTGCATGTTTTACACTGCAAATATATGACATTGCAGTGGTCCCTCAGATGCTTTATCCTTATTCAGAATATGAACATATGTGTGTGTGTGAATGCGCATGTGTTTGAGGGAAATGACTGCTGGGAATTTTTTTCTTCCGGTCCAAGTGCTACTACAGTACAGATAAGAAAGACCTTTTTGGTAGCCTCAGCTGTTTTATTAACTGAAAGATTGCTTCAGACTGCACCTACTTCAAAATTGGTTTTGCAATACCAAGCAATGGTCCTTGCACAACTTCTCTTGACAGATTATTCAGGTGTATCTTCCCGGAGAATTTTGGGAAGAGATAAGCAATGAGATTAAGACCACGCTTGTTTTCAGACCATGATATTTAGGTTTTATATTCATGTGAGCATGAGTGGTAAATGTTTTTTTTCAAGACGTGGCCTCTGAAATGTGGGGTTCTGGGTGCCTTCACCTTCCTCAATACTCAGAATCAAGCCTTTGCACAAGTTTTGTAAAACTCTGGGAAAACTCTATGGAAGTTTTCTTTCAATAGCTACAGTGAAAACAACAGATCTGTAGATTTTTAAAAGGAACTGAGAGCAACTTGATTTTTGAAGTTATCAAAATGTTTGATGGCATCAAAGAAGCTGAAAAGAGCCTTATGAAGCAACTAATTTATTATTATTACATGTATACTTATAACATATATGCAATTCCATATAATAATATTATATTAAATGCAATTATTTTATGCATATAGTCAGAGATCAGGCCCACTCAGGGAAATTGTCTGTCTGGCTGAGAGAATCTGCTAGAATGATAATTTGTGCTTGCTACAAGCCTGAGAATGGCTCAAAGCAGAATCTTTTGTTGAATGAAAGGCTGCTTTGATATTGTCTGTTTCAACAGCTGAATCAAGCTAGCACTTTGTAATTCCTTGTGATTTACAGTATCAGTTTAAAACTGAAATGTTATTTGATCAGATTTGAGGATGTTAACTTCCACTTTCTATAGCACTTTATCTGCATCTGACCATGTCCTGCTGAATAACAATTCACTAAAGAACCTGTATCAACCTGAAGTCATTTAAAAAGAAGTATTATGCAAATGATCGCTCTTTATTTGGCTGTGCAGTGAGAGATCTTTCAAAGAAAAGAATAAGATGTAATTTCAACACACTTAGAAGTGGTGCTTCCAGGGGAAAAGGAAATCTTTGAAGAAGCAATTTGTAGGCAGAGGTATTGTGCTAGAATGTGTAAATTGATGATTATTTACTAGTGAGCCTGTGGAGGAGAGAGACACATGCCACCTTTTATCAAAGGGTGGCTGCTGCACAAGAAGCAGAAATCATGATGTTTTTTACAGTGTCTGTTTTCACTTTCATTGCTTGCCAAGGCTGTAATGCTGATCTCTCCATTTAAATTGCAAAACTAGAAGAAATCATTTAACCTGGCAGCTTCCTGCTCTGCAGAGGCTTGCTTGCCCAGAATGGCAATGGCATTGCTCTGTAATACAGATTATATTTTTGAATGTCTCCCCAGATTATGAATTATTGTCAGCAAAACTTGCTATTTGCACCCAACTGAAGGCTGGAAGGAGCTTTTAAGATCTGAAAGGAAAACTGGTTCTTTGCACCTCTTTATGGGAAGGAACTTGGCTGAGCTCCTTATCTTTGAGGAGAGGTTCCAGTGCTGAACTGCAGTCATGTTCCCCTTTGCTCATCTTCCTCTGCCCCCTTGAGTCTTGTACCTGCCTTTGCCTCTCTCTTGTGGAAGAACAAAGGCAGCACTGGGGGCTTGAATCCCCACAAGTGAAAGCAGGCATTGAACCCATCTCTTGCCTTTTGGGCATGTTTCCCATAGCTCTGGATGAGGTTGGAGGTTAGACACCCGTGCTCTTCTGCTTGGAAAACAGCAGTTGTAAACCTACATCTATATAATAAGTTATAACCTTATTATAAAGTGGAACAAAAAGCAGCTAAACAAAAATACCCTCTTGAAAATGTAGGTGTGACATCACCTGTTCACATGTCTTGCAAGGGCTCTCTCTCTCTCTGGATGCTGGATCTCAGGAGGGGACCAGTGGTGGCTCAGACAGAACGCTTGAGAATGAAATGGCCGTGTGGACACAACGGCCATGGAAAGAAAACTTGTAAATATCAGTAAGCTGCCTGTGGCCAAGGACAGGCCCTTCCAGCTGACTGCATCTGGTTTACGGCAGCAAAAAATTGTGCTCTTGCATTCAAGACTATGGCATCCCTAGGATGGGCAAGCCTGAAGGGCAATTAAGTGGCACAGGAGAGCTCCCCAGAGAGAGAAGTAGTTCACTCTGAAAATTAATTAACATTTTTAAGGCGGGGAATGAAATCTCTCCTTATCCCTTGTGCCACGTGCCAGCTCAGCACATAATTGCATGCTGAGAGATCAAGCATTTGTGTGCATTAGCTGGGCTGTAGAAGCCATCCTCATTTTGGACCTATAACACCAAAACATCTGCCCAGGCAATGTTAATGCACAAGAGCCCTGATGTCCCTTACAACAGACAGTACAAATACCATGAAAAGCCTTTGAAACCTTTTCTATTCCTATTCTAGGAGGAGAGTAACTTGTTGCAAGAAGTAATGAATCAACATACTTCAACGCTTCTTGATATATTTTTTCTTCAAGGGTTTATTAGGCTTTTTCTGGATTTGCCCTGAAAATCTAAGTAAAACAGAAGATCCAAATTATCACTAGTGCAAGAGACCCTTTCTGCTGTTTTATCTGTGAGAAAAATGCTTTCTTCATGCCAGTCCTCTGATGTACTCATTGCTGTAGATACGCCACTGCTTAAAGAATGGTCTGTTTACTGTTTGGATAGCTTCAAAGAGAAAGGTTTTTTCCCCCTGGAACTAAGCTCTTCCTTAGCAAGATAAGTACAAAGTGTTTAATAGCACCTCTCTCTTTCACTCTCAAGATTTCTCTTTCTCTTTTTTCCTTTATCTCTGCCTACTCATATGTATTTTAAAGAGGACCTGATACGCTGGTGTCATACATTCACATCAGCTTAACAAATGATGCTGCTTCCATGTAATTAATGCAAAGACACTGATACCACTAGGTCAGATGGACTGAGCGCTATCTGAGTTACTGCAAATGTCCCCAGCACAAACTCTCTCTTCCTGAAGGCAGAGAAGGGATGGGAACCATCTCCATGCTTTCATCCCACTGGGACCTGACTTCATGGGCTGTCCAAGATGAAGAAGCCAAAGGAGTTGAAAAGATAGAGGATTTTCTGCTGGGCTAGTGTGCCAGACAGGGAGGAGCATGTATACACTAGCCCTAAATTACCTGGCACTGACTTGAAACATGAGTGCAGAAAAAGCTCCACAGGACACAGACCTAATGCTGTTGAGCCGATACTTCAAGATATGTTATTAATACAACATACCTCAAATGGTACTTACTGCAAATTGCCACCCCTCTCTCTACAATGCTGCCTTGTAAAAGCAAAGGATGTGTTTTATGGTACAGCCTGGAAAAAGACGTGAGCACACCATTGCTTCTCACTTCGGGAGATTGTGAGTCTCATCCTGGCAAGTGTGGTCTCAGCTCTGCACCTCTGATGCTTGCACAGGTACCTTGCTTGCTTTTCTTTTTTCCCTACTTCACACATCACCTTCCTGCTCTGTACCTGTCTGCACTAGGCTCTGAGCTTCACAGGGAAGGGACTTGGCCTTTGGTCTCACATCTTCAAACTTGCAGCATCATAAAAGGAGATTTTTTGCTTTTCTTTATTCTGGTTTCAGCTGAACCAGTCACCCTTATCTCCGGTGCAGGACTTAGTGTTACTGGCTTTCTGGACCAGCTCTGGAGCCTTTCTTGTGAACTAATGTCACATATGCCATCTTCCCTTCCTTTGGCACCAATTTTGATTTAAGTGACAGACTGTGTGCCACTTGAGGTCACCCTGCCATGTCATATTTGAATTCTCTCTTGGGTGGATTCAGTGCAGTCCTAGAATTATGTAACTTTTGATTTTATTTATTTACCAAAACCTATCGCCTCTTGTGTTGTGGGCACCAGTGCAAAGAATTAATTTAACTCCTCTTCTCTGGACTTATTTTCTGTGAATTCTTTTCCATCTCACTCCTATACTGGCCCCACCACCTCCCTGGCCTGTTTCTTCTCTCATCAAACAAAAGTTTTTGCTACTAATGTTTGTGTCTTTAAGAAGGTGCTTTTCGAAACCATTTTTCACTGTTTTACTTTATCTTGCCAATTTTCACTATTTCCCTTATTTGAAGGTTAATTTCACTTTTAAAGAACATCTTGTTATTTTTAATGATTTCTCTTCCTCTGCTTTTCAATCATCCTGGATTATTTTTGGGACCTTTAAAGCCTTTCTTGTTGGCTTGCACATTTACATAAGCATCCAGAACTGTCTTTAAATATTTAGTATGCTACCAGGATTTTACCTTCAGGTATTACAGTAAAAAGTTCCCTGTACATTATTGCGTTTGTATATTCTATGGCAGAATTTTTGCTTTTGCTGTCTGGCTGACACAGGCTAACCAAATCAATCTTAACATGACCAGATAATTCCAGGAAAATCATGACTGCATGGGAAGTGTGGTAAAGTTAAGATTTTCTTGCAGTGAGCTAATCTTTAGCAATACTTGTGTACATCTGGAGCCATATTTGGCCCATCAAGAGGGGATCAACCCTCTATATGGCTTTACTAGACTGGGGCAAGTGGCTATATTAACATGTGTCAATGTGACATTTTCTTCAGCTAGTTGTGACCCAGGATTGAGGCTCCTGTTCACAAAGTGTGCTAAAATCCAGCAGTAACTTAATATCAACCTTTCTGAGCTTTGTCATGAGCAAAGAGAATGGATTGTGTGGAGTGACTACCACTTTTCCAAGCTCATTGGCATTGAGAGACAGCTTTGGATTGGACTATGTCTACAAACACCTGGAAGAACTTAGGCAAACCTTTGTGAATGTCTATCTTCCCTAAGGTGGACATTATAATATGGCACCAGCTGATCTAGGTGTTTATTACACATCTTCTTCATTATCAGTTCTAGATACCCAAAAAATCGCTAGCCTAAAAACCCCCCCCACATTATTTTGATATTATTATTTCAATAAAGATAGGAAAATAAATGGCAAAGTTCTGCCTAATGAATTAATATCAAAATGTCACCAGCCTGAGAGGATTTCATGTGTGCATAAAGTCAAGGCATTTAAATTTATGTTATATCTTTAGATATGTATAAATTGAGGCTTTTTAATAAAATTGCAGAATACAGTTTTGTAGAATTTCAGAAGTTAAAATGTTTAGTATTTTCCCCAAAATTTTTCTAGTGATTGAAAGGGATGTTATATACTTTTCTTTTAATGCAACTTTCATTTCTGTTCTTAAGTCCTGTATCTGCAGTGACTGGTTCATTTAAAGTCTTAACCTTCATAAGAAACCTAATATTGTCCCTGGTCTCTTTTGGTTAGTTTTTAATGCTTTGCATTTTTATTTCTCTTTGGGGCTGGAATTTCATTTTAATGTTTTTACTAGGTTTTATAGCGATTGTTTTTTTCCCACGTTTTTTCTCCTCTTTGGTCAGCACCGCAGATCTATTAACAGCAGTGCAGAGCTCTATTGGATGTTTCACAACTCACACGGGCCTTTGCCATTGGGTTTTCTCTTGAAATAAATGTAGGAGATACTCAGGGCTGCATCTTAGCCTAGTGGCAAACAGCTGAACTCATCAGCTGTTAATAACACAATGATTTTTCTTTGTACAGGACTGAGCCACAGACCACTCCTGAGTGTACCCATCAGTGCATAGTCTGGAGTGGAGAAGAGATTCCTGTCCTGATTCTTCTTTCCTTTCCATCCTCTTCAGGTCCATTTGGATTTTTGGTTTGTCTTTCTTTTTCCATTTATTTTGATGTCTACTTGTGTCCCCTCCTTCTGCTCAGCAGTGACATTGTGTCAGTAAAGTACCCCTCAGCTGAAAGTGAGGAACTTGCCTTTCTCTTCTTCCATACATCATCTTCAGTTGTTGATTGCAATGGGAGGTGCAATACAAAACATGGTCATTATAAAGTAGTCAGTTGTTTACAACATTCTTGAGACTTAAAAACACAAAGTCCTTTTGCTTGTGGACTGTAGTTTCAAAACTGATTCAGCTGTAAATTGACCGTGAACAATTGTCGTGAAACTGAATTTCAAATTTAAGGGTAGCAGCTCAGGCCTTGAAAACATAAGGGAACTTTTGCATAAATTTCCATCCTCACTGCCATTGCTTCATTTGCACCCAGCTAAGAGAACCCAGAGAAATTGTGGTATTATGGAAATTGTGCCTTCAGGTTTAATTAGGATACATTAAAAGATGTCATAAGCAAATTAAACAATGTGAAAGCATCTTTCATAGGCATTGGGGTGAATTCAGAAAGTGTTGAAAGTCATTCTCTGAAGCAGTGTAAATTTGATTGAACTACTCCACATGAGTTTAGTCTGGTATGCAGTTTGGGCTAAAGCCTGCTGGTTTCTTGCTCCCATCTTCTGAGGATCTCTTATTATTCCTGGCTGGAATGTCGACAAAATGTCTGCATATATATATATAGTACTACATGATAACATCATTATGCTTTTACAGTTTTTTTATATATTAGATGTTTTTAGGTGACTAACATTTGTTTTATCTTACAGATATGAAATTGCACATCTATAACTTGCTATTGTATTGAATAGATTAGATATCAAACAGGTATTGTAAATGAAGTAGGTTTTGATTATAACTGTATAAATGAATTGAGTATCAAGAAAGAGAACTACACAAATATTTCTCAAAAAGAAAGTAGACTGTGTATAGATTATAAACACATGATTTTTCAATTGTAGTTTAAATAACTAATCTAAATGTGACCGAAATATAGTAATTTTCCATTAAACCAACAACATGAAGCACACCAGAATGAATTGCCATTGTTACTCAAATTCAAGGTGTTTCCTTAAGTCTTGGTGGCACTGAGATACTTATTTCTTTGACTCTCTAGTGTGCTTCTGGATGCTGCCATATGGCGAGGGTCTGAACTGCAGAAATGGAAGAATTAAAAGTGATGAGATGCCCAATGAAATGTTACAGTTAAGTTCTCTAATGGGATCTATAACGGGCTCTGTAACGGTCTGACAAATTATAGACAATGTCTCAAACGTTCATTAAAGAACTTTGGTGGAGAAGACGGTCTCTGTCAAAGTGCTGGAGTTGTGTGAACAGGAAAAGGCGGCTGAAGGAGAAGGCCCCATGGGAGGTGGGACCATGCTTCTCCAAAGCCACACTTCCTTATCTTAAGCAACCATGAGAAGAACAACAGATGCGCTGGAGGAAAGGTCAGACAGCGGTCATGCCTGCAGGGAAGGAGAAGCAACTCTCCGATGACCGCCCAAGCCCACTGACCCATTTCCAGAGAATCCCGGGAACGTGAATTGCACTTGTTGAGACCACTGACTCATTTCTGGAACATTCCTGAGCTCACACCACGCTTGCTCAGTGATGGCAAATCCCCACCTATGGGGGCGGGCCCCTTAGGTATAAAAGAAGGGAGAAGAAGTTCTTGGAGGAGAAGTTCCTGGAGCGCACCCTCCGGAACAGGACCTCTAGACTGGCTGGACCAGCGCTGGACCCAGGACTGGTGAAATCCTTTTCTTCTCTCTTTATTCCTCTCCATCTCTCTCTCTCCCCCCCCGCCCCCTTCTCCCCACCCCAGTCCCTACACCTCATCCTTTTAAACATAAACTGTTGACCAAGTCTGGGACTAGGAGTGGATCTAGCCGCCGCTGTGCTCCTCTTTGAGAAGTCTAGAAAGCAAGAGGATCCACTCTGAACCTCATGACTCAACGGGAGGGCTGTCCTTATTTTCTTCTAAGGCTTATGTATGATTAACATGTGTTGTACAGTTTACTGATATAGTTTCATGTTCCTTTTTTGTTTCTTTTTCTATAACTCCCTCCTCCTTTCAAACTGCAGCTAAATGACATGATGTGTGCATGTACACATTTAAACTTAGTTTAATAGGGGTAAATTCTTCTTATTGCGTAATGAAACAAAAACTTGTGGATACGTTACAATCTTTGATAACAGTATTCTCTTTAAACATTTGTATTTAATACCGAATAAAAATGAAACAAGGTGAAGATGACACTTCTGTCAAGTAGGAATGCAAATGAGGTGTAGATCAAAATGCTGTATTTTTTTTCTGTTGAAATCTGCTCAGTAGTCTGATATTTTAATTTAATAGATTAAAACAATTTAATCTATTTTGGGTTCAGAATTTCTACTAATTCTTATCTGGATTATTGCTGACACAGAGCCAAAGTTCTCTCAGCTTTCACTTACTGCAAGTTTAAACTGAGAAACATGCAAAGCGTTTTAGGTAGCTCCTGGAAAGTTATAAGCCAATAAAGTGCCTTTAATATGAAAAAGGTATTTTGAACATGGTGGGGGTGTGTGTGTGAGCACTTGTGTGACTGCACAAGGGCAGGGAGACTTGCAGGGAAGAGGCCTGTCCCTGTATGCTGCAAAGAGAAGAGCAGAGGGAACAAGGGTTCTGGGTGCCCTTGTCAACTTGCAGACTGAGAATTACCGTATTTTATTATTGTTCCATTTTTGTTTCATGGAAAACTGCAGAAGTGTTAGCAGACTTGCTCTGAATGATCTCAGGAATGAGGGCAAAACCTCTGTGCATGTAGATTTACCATATGTCTCTTGTTTCTAGTTTCAGACTAGAAATGAATGCCCATTCTTTCTGACCGAGTAAATCATGTTGCCTCTTCAAGTCATATGTGTGCATGGTGCCACTCATCCTTCACCACATGTGAGGACCTACTTGCTTGTGCAGATAAGGATTAGGAAACGTGGTGCTTCCCGGTTGCAGTGGCTTGTCTCGTGCAGGGTAAGTACAACTGTACCGGGGAATTCCCAGCCTTTCCTAAATTATCATCAGGATAATTCATGCTGTTGTCTTCCTAGTCATCCTTTCTCCTGGAAGCAACCTGTGATTAGGTAGGAATGGGTTGTGCTCTCTCGGCTACAGTGGTAGCCAGAAGCGGGCTACAGCAAACAGGGAAAAGCATTGAGTTTGTGGACCGCGCACCAGCTACCCCGGAGAATGAGAGGAGCTAGGCATGATCTGTGCGCTGGATGAGTTGTCCCCACGGGCCATCTGCTGAACACGTCTGCGAGCATCAGACTTCATTCTCCTTTCTGTGTCTCAGGCCGCTTGGAAATCTGGACAAGAAGGCAGTAGAAGGTTGTAGGGTACTTTGGATGCAGGGAGCTGAGGAAGTGATGGACTGCTAAATAAAGCAGATAACTATTGTCACTGAAACTGATAGTATTTCTGTTCCCGCAGTACCTCTTTTAAACAGATTAAGCCTCTTCAGTTTGGGTCGAAGACAGCTTGATACATTGAGTCTTTTTGCTGGTGTACATTCAAGCACTCACTTGGGTGTGATGCATTTGGATTACAATGCTTGGAAGAAGTTTGTTTGCTCTGGAGTGCAATTATATTTTATACTAGTATTTACAGATGCTCATCTCTGATATATCACAGCAGATTGCCATGCAAAGTGCCAGCACCCCCTGCATTCTGCTGCTGGGCTGCTAAACAGAGAATGCAATAAGCTTATCTTACACAAACTACAAACAGGTGCTTGCAAGCCAGTGTTTTCGCTTTTACATGGGTTAATGTTTCTGTTGTTATGCTAATTGTTCCTATTCATTCCTTGCTAAGTCTTCCTAAGTAAGCAGGGATAATTGCACACAATTTAGAGCATTACAACACAACAAAGAAAATGTCCTTTAGGTTAAAAAGAATAGGACATAAGTATCAATGCTTTTATTTCAGTAATAAAATACAACAAGATGTGCAGTTATTTTGTAATAACAGCAAGCTCAGGGAATGTGGTGAGTTATTAGGCCTTTTTTACATGCTTTCTGGCTTTACAGGTCCAGGTAATGATAAAACAGAGGTGGAATTTCTGCACTTTATGCCATTGACAGCAGAGATTTTAAAACAATAGTAACAATGGTGGCATAGGCTCCCTAGCTTTATACTTACTGAGTATTCCACACAGTAAATCACAGACGCATGCACATGCCCATGCACATATATGTGTGTATGTGTACATGTATATATAGATGTATATACATATATATGTATGTAGCTATAAAAGAAGGCCTGCATGCATTAATCTCTGAGTTGTATTAAAGGTGGAAAGATCCATAATGTCCTACTATTTTCATCAATGAGTAAAAGCAAAATTCTGATACCTTTATTAGCACAGTAACTTTGTCAGAACGTATAAGAGCATGCATAGAATAAAATGCTCTCAGGCACAACAGCCTACAAGTCCCAAGAAGTTGATTCTGTCACATGCTAAACACGCTGGCTTCAATCCAGTAACGCATTTGAGCCAGTGCTGGACCTCAAGGCTCGCAGGACCACTTGTGTCCTCACAGGTCAGTGCTTTGATGAAGTGGGGATAAGAGGGCCAGCATGTTGCAGAGCTGAGCCTTCACTGAAATAGGAATGAATAGGAAATAGGACACACTAAATAGGACTCAATGTAGAAGCGGTCTTGTGAGTAAGATACTGAGGCAGGACAGCAGATTTTAGGTATGAATACATACAATTTGCAGAGTGTCTGTGTACTGGGGTGCGTGTGTCTCTGGTCGGTTAGTTCACTGCATGTCAAGCCTAGTGCCACCATACCTTCACTACTACTGTTGCACAGCCTAGCTGCATTAGTGGTTTATTATTGCTAGTATGTAGGAGTTGCATCTTCTGACTGCATTCTAAACATATGCCCCAGGTTTGGCTTCCAGCTGTACTTGGGATGGCCTGTGGGCTGAGCTGGCGGCTCTTGGTGATGCTTCAGGACTCCTGCAATAATGGGTGCACCAACGAAGGCAGAGGGGGACTGTGTTGCTTAGGAAATGCTTGGATGCTGTAGTGATGGATGTCGAAGAAATACTGTATTTGAAGTGTTAGATTCTTAAGTGGATGTGTTGGATAACCTGCTAAAATGTGGCATAATGCATTTAATATTTTTAGTTTTTAGTTTAATAAAAATATGAAAATGTCAGTGACTGAAATAAGTTTGCTTTACAAAGGTAGTAACAGAAGAGCTCCAGAGCTATTCCTTTTGCTTACAGTATGTAATTCAACAAGGATTAATGGGAGCTTGCCCACACTTGGCTTTCTTGTATTGAATGTGATGGAGTTTTAACATTTTTAATGTTTTAATTTATAGGCAGAGTACCTTTGATAATATTTGCCCCCTCTTTATGGAAAACAATTTCTGAGTAAATGCATAAGCTAATTTCAGGTTGATCCCCCAAATATTGTTTCCCCTTGGAGGAGCTATGTTCTGCCAGATGCCAGTCTAGGCCAGGCTCACTGCTGGTATTATAGTTTCAAAGATGAAACATGGTCTCCCTGATGTGACAGAAGTGACACAAGGATTGCCCAATTGTCATGCTCTAGAGAGAATGAAATCTGGTACCATCAGGTACCAACGACATATTTATGAAAAACAATGTAAGTAGGAGTAGGATTTTAAAACTAGTTTTTGTTTAGGATTTTTTTTTTTTTTTTAATTACATACAGGATTTTGTTGCCATTTTAAAAATATTAAACCATTTTTGAAGTATTGGGTATTCTGTTTTACAAGTTTTCTGGAGAAAGTAATTTTGCATTTTAAAAGCCTTAATTTTAATGCACAAACAGTGAGAAGTAATTGATTGCTGTCTGTTTTTTGTAAAAGAGCAAGGTACTCTCTTGCTTTCTTGAGAGAAAACTCATCAGAATGCAAAAGAGTTTTTTAGATGCAGGAGTTTAAAAAGTATGCAGAAAATTAACCTTTGCAGTTAGTTTTTCTAAGAAGTACTAACAGTGACCTAGTAATTCCGATCTCCATGGCAAATGAGCCCAGATGATCCCTGTACACCATATCAGAAACTGTATCAACCAATTCCACCTTGCAAAACTCCCAGCACCGGTTCTTGGCGCAGGACTTTGCCTGAGGACTGCTAAAGGGAGAGCTGATTCTCCGTCACCAGCCCTGGCTGCTGCCTGTGGCACATCCCTCTTTCCTTTATCATGTAACTCTGTTCTTCTGTCCCCCCTTTAGAGAAGGCTTGTGATTCAGGGGCAGCAAGTCACTTGGTTTAGGGCTTAACATGAAGACTTTTATATAGCAGAGGTTACTGAAGCATTTATCTTTTAAGAAATAGCATACATATACAGAATTGCAGTGTATGTATTTTACAAACAGCTCCGAGAAATAAATAGGTCACTCTTGGTGCTTTCTAACCTTAATAATGTGTTTTTCTTGTCTGTCTCACTTATACGAGCTATTCTGCTGTACCATCATCTATTTCTTGTTTTGAAGTTTGGGGAGATACATTTTTTGTTCCTCTGCATTGCATCAAGAATATTTTTTTAAGAGAATCAATTAAATTGAACAAGAACTACAAGATATTCGAAAATACAGCATTCTTATAATCTGGGACATTCTTTGAAGGCTTTACAGGGTATAAAAATATCAGGAAACAAATTCTGCTAGATGACAAAAGATGATCTTATTCTCTATCAAGGACAATGATAGAACAGCAATCTTGGACTGATTTGATATACTTTGAAGAGCAAAGACTGTTATCAGCAGGAATTCAAGATAAAGTTTTCTGTAGAAAAGCCCTACTGACAAACTTAGCAAACATCAGCACTTCCTATGCCAGAACATATAAAATGAAGTGGTAAAGCAGGCAGCAGAAGGCTAGCATTAAAGGATGGTGAAATGGAACAGCTCCTGTTCATACCCTAAAAATAAGTGCTTTCGTAGGGTTTATTGGAGAAACAGTAGGTCTAATTTCCATACAGATGAGGTAAAAAAGAAAGCTGCATTTCATAAATCCCTTGGCCTTATGTCTACAAAGTTTAGCCAAGGGACTAAGTCGATCTTTTTAAAAATACTAAATTTTCTTTAAACCACACACACAAAAAAATCAGGCATCCTTTAGATCAAAATTCTCCACAGTAGATTACCTCCAAGTGACAAATGAACCGCTGGAGAAGATGAATGAACGGCGTGAACCCCTGTATATACTATTCACTAACTGCAGTAAAGATCTTAATTCAACTGAAAGGAACTCTGTCTTGGAGCCCTGTCGAACTAAAGAGGCAGAGCATGGATGATTACACTCAGCATCTGAGAAACTTCAGCATAATTGAATCAACTATGTTATATTTAACAATGGAAAAATTAAAAGAGAAAGTGAGAGGTGCAAGATAAAGGGACCTCCTTTGCACCCTGAATGGCTAGACCAGAGGGGGAAATGGACTGGACTTTAACAGAGGATGAGGAGGTGGGGGATTATTTACAGCAATGGTGGGGAATGGACAGTGGAGGTGAATTGGCAGAGAAGCGGGTGTTGAAGTTGACACAATCATAAAACTAATCAAGTAAGAATCTCCGGAGGCTGAGCACAAGAAACATGTATCAGGACTGAAAGCTGCTTTGAATACAGACCTGACTGAGGAAACACCCTCAACCAGAGCAGGAGAATACTTCGTTGTCAGTACAGAATTGCATCTCTGCCGACTTACTAAGAAAAGAATTTTCATGCTGTAGCACACACTGTACTCCCGTTGAATTGAAAAGTCATTTTAGTCAAGAGCTTTCGCAGGATGTGAGTATCAAGCACACGGTTATCTTCCTTATAAAGCAGCTGGCACATGCATGGTGGAAATCTGAGAACTGGAGCCAAAACTGCTAAGCTGGAAGTCAGTTTTCACACGGGAGGACTTCCTTTGGCCAGGACCCTCTGTGATGCCTTGGTTGCTCCCCGTTGTCCCTGCTCCTCTTCTCCCCAGCAGCTGGAGGGAGGCTCAGCTGTGCAGACCTCCTCCCAGCTTTGGGAAAAAACATGGCCTGGGCAGGTTTATCATGGCAATTTATCACAGAAGGTAAAGAGGAGAAGGTAAAGAAGGTGTCTGTCGGTAGAGCTGTTCTTGCAGCTTCCCTTTCCTGTGGGTGTAAGTGCAGCATGGGTGCTGCAGAGAACTGAGGTGTGCATGCACACCGGTTTTTTATAATCATGTAGCATATTTCTAGTGATAACGGGTAAACATTTAGCAATTACTAGCTAGCCCAGTTATGCTACAACTAGTAGATAATATCTGTGTCTCCTGAATTTCCTTTCTGCTATTAGAATATGTTCTTTCAAATAGCAAACTGCCTATCACTTACTAATCTGGCCATTGTGTAACTAATACAATAAATATGTCTCCTGTAAAGTGCAGTGAAGTAATGAGCAATTTAATGAGTTAAGCAAAGAAAGATAGAAAGTGAAAATAAGAAACCATGGAAACTAGCTCACTAATCCTAGCAGAGTGCCAGCAGACTAATGAAGACAGACGGAGAGTGAAAATGTGAATAAAAAGGAGAAACAGCTCACTGAAGGCAGAGATACAAGATATCTGTGTCTTTAAAAGATTTCTGTGTTTGCTCTTTGCACTAAGCCAACATTTCCCTTTTCCACAATTGCCAGAGAATGGTTTTCTGTCAAGGAGAGTGAGTCAAAAATGCTGTTTGCAACCATATCCTTTTACTGGCCTTTGATTTCCTGATGTCCTATCCCAAATTGCACAGTTCATTGGAAATTCCAAGTAGATGGTATTATTAAGAGATGTTAATTAGCTGACCCCTCTTTCCCTCCTCCCTTTCTTCCCTCAGATTAAGTAGTGATGAGTCAGCATCAAAACTCCATGTCCTGTACGCTCTCAGCTGTGATGGAAAGTCTGCTGCCTTTCCTTTTTTGGTTAAAAAACTGGGTTCAGGGGAGGCTGGTTCTTGCCTGGAGTCCACTACAATCCCAGAGGCACCGCTGGACAATTTGGGGTCTAAATCTGATCTAAGATCTCTTGTGTAATTAATGGGGAGATATAGGAGCTCCCAAAAGGCCTTTATTAGGATTACGTGAATTGTTCTTTAGAGTGTCTTTCTCTCGAAAAAGAGGTGAATGGTGTAGACTTGGTGCCTAAAAGCTAGGACAGGTGAGTCTTGAGTCCAAATCTCAGGGATAACCATGGAGGGAGGTTGGAGGAATCCTCAGTTGTTAAATTTAGTCCCAGAAGATCAGACGGGTTTTGGGATGCAGCCTGGATGCATCTTTCCCCTCAGGCACTGCTGTGGCACATGGGCAACCTGCACTGTCCTCGTCTGGTGGCACCCTTGCAGGTGGGAACAGAGCACCGTCACAGCCTGCTGCAGGGTCAGGCTTTGGGCCATTGGGTGCCTTCTGTAGAAATTACTCTGGGTTTACTCTGGCAGTTAAAAAGGGACTGGAGCAAAGGGGTCTGTGAAGTAAAAATGGTTCTTGCTATTCAGAGGCCAGCTGGGATGTATTTTCCACTGGGTGATGGGCAAGTCCATGAGGGAGTAGATTTTAATCTCATAGAATCATAGAGTGGCTTGGGTTGGAAGGGACCATCAAAGGTCATCTAGTCCAACCCCCAACCCTCGTCTCAATAAGCATAACTTCCAAGACTGAAGACTAGGGAAAATTATAGGTTTGACACACTTTCTTGTTAGTGGTGTATTAGAAAGGTGTTGTTCACTATTTTGTGGTTGTGTTTTAAATTTTCTATGCAGATTTTACATGTATCTCTTCCTGCCCATGTTTTACAGTAATGAAACATAAGACAATCAAAACCCTTCCATTCCTTTTCATGCTTGACTATATGCAATCAAGCATTTTAAAAACTTTTAATGAAAGGTTTAGCTATTAAGAATCTGACCAAGAATGTTGGATTCATCCTGTAATTCCTGCTGTAAGCGGAAAACTCCAATGGGCACTGATGATGTATCAGAGCTCAGGTAATGGTATATTCACTACTGAATTCCAGCTGCTGCTTCTTCCATTTGGGAAGAGCAATGTATCCAAAAGTGAAATTTAAGATAATGTTGTACAGCAATATAAACCAGTTGCAAAGCACTGTTGAATCAGGAAATTACTTTCTAATTTGTTTTTTTTCTGCTACACACAGAGCTAGTGAAAATGTCTGGACAAATTCTCTAAGGGAAAAAATCCCTTGCTTGAAAAATACAAAATTTTGCAAATGTATTCCTGAAATCTTCTCTTAAAAAAATCCTCGACAACTAATTTCCGGGATTTCTCTCTTTGTCTTTTCCCTCTCTGTTACTGGCAAAGTGGGAATAAAAGTAGATAAATGGGAAGTTAATAACTGCATTCTTTTAATCAAGCCAATCAAGTTTACTCAATCATTGTATGGAACAAAACTGATTTTTAAATATTAAAAAATTGTCATTAAACCCACGTCCTACTTCTGAAGTGATTTTAATTAAGAGTATGGAGTGGCTGCTGTTGAAAACAGCTGCATTAACTCTGTTTTGCTGCTCATTTTGTCTGACTTAATGGTCAGCATTACTGTATGTCCAAAATCACAACATTCACCATCTGCCTGATGCTACTATTTAATGCTACTTCAGGAAGAAGAACACTTTTCTTAAAAAGTATTTAAAACCCCAAACTGAGTTATAGTGTATCCCTCATTCTTCTAGGCTAAAAGTCGTCGTCTTGTTTTTTTTTTTTTTCTGGTACAAAACATAAAATATACAGAAGAGACAACCTCAGTAGGTGCTGATGTGAACCTGGAGCTAAGTGCAGACCCCCATAGCCATGGTCTCCACTGGGTTCACTGTGACCAGATCCTAATCCAGCATGTGCTGTGCACCCAGATTTTGCTAGTGCTGGAATCGTACTGTCCTCCTCTTCCTTAGGGACTGTAATTCCACCACCCCAGTGTTTCGCAACATGGCTTTTGGCTTTAATAATACCTTAGAGCAAAGAGGACACACGCCTGTTTTCAAGATGCTCGGGCACATCTTGAGAACCTGTCAGGTAAATGAGGCTGTTTATGAGAGATCTGTTATAGCCAGTTCAATAGTAAGTAATTTAAGACTATGTTTTAGACTAAGGGTGGGGACTCTCATGTAGTGGGTTAATACATACATGACCTTTAGCACATCCTGACCTTCCTCAGCCTGAAATAATGTTCCATAACAAATTTATTGTGTCGGGGAGATGATTTGTCAGCCAGCAGAAGTAACTGGTAAGAACAAAAGGGACTAGGGACTGAGAGGAGTCTGCCAGTTGGGAATGCTCTTTTATTTATTCTCTGCATCTAGATTGCAATTCCTTATGTGCAATGTCTGAATCCCCACCTATCCTGTGACTGAGCGCTAATGGATACTTCTTGCTTTTCTGCCTGGTCTTGTAGATTGTCAGTGGTTATCCCTTCACACTTGAAGCTGGTGAGAGCACAGACCCTTGTCTCCTTGGCTCTGACCAGCTGCTGCCCAACAGCAGCTATAGGTACAGTGCTATGTAAGCTAACAGGTAGTAATTCATTCGTAAAAGGAACACTTCCTGGTCAGAAGCCTGGCAAGTAATATGCAGCTTCAGAGAATTTTTGCACAAGAAATAAAGATATACATATCCATTCTGATCATAAAGTCTTTGGAAAGCAGAGTGAGAGTATTTGAAGTTTTAACTCACTTTATTGCGCTGTATTTATTTTCTCTGTGTTAAGACATTTAACAAGGAAAAGCTTTTTACAACCAATACCTTGTATGTTTTTAAACAGAACTGGGGCTTTTATCAGAGCAGGGAATATGCCTAAAGAAAGAATTTCTGGTGAATGTTTACTTGAATAGAGGTGGCACTGTTAATGGTTATATTTCCTTTTTTTAATTGCTTTGTGAATGTTTATAGACCTCACCTTTTATGTATTAGCTAAATGTATTAGAAATTTTATGGAAAATGACCTCTGAAGAAGTGAATTCAGTTGCTTTAGGACTTGCAGCCATCCATGGAAGCACAAACTATGAAACACAGGCATGCTGACGTGACCTTGTGTGTTCAATGAAACTATCACACCAATCTGCACTGGACTTCTGAATATGAAAATTTGCAACTAATTAGCCACAGATAATTTGCAGTACAACAAGTACTAATATAGTAAATAGAATTATCAGCAAGAAATGTGGTAGAGCAAGCAGTGGTGAGGTTTTGGAATGTTGTGCTGTTTTCTTTTCCTTCCTTTTTCCCTTACTACATTTTCTCTTCTCTTGGCAAAATGGGAAAGAAAAAATGTAAAAGAGAAAGAGAAGCCAATGAAACAATATGTACTGATACAACATCTATTGGGTTTAGAAGTTGAATCAGATAATATTTTCTTCACATTTTTACATATGATCATTGAGATTTTATTTTTTTGAAAAGGACTTAAAAATACTCAGTCATAAATATTTCACCATCTATTAGCGTAACAATTTTTTCATCTTCTTCCTCATGGGACCTAGACCCTTACGGTCATATCAGCTGCCATGAATCCCTCACTTGTACACAGCTCTTTGCATCACATTTAAAACATTATAGATATGACACAGAATGAATTGCCTGTCTTAATTCTCTTGCAAAGGACAATGGTATTAAGGATCAAGTTCACCTATATTCTTATGAAATTAACTCTTAAATTATACGTCTGCAAATATAATGCTGCTTTTACTGAGTAATACTGCTACTGAGCACATTAATAAATTATTGCTGTCTCCCATGATTACAATAAAATATTTTAAAATTAAATCCAGGGATGCAATTAAATTAATGGACTCAAGTATAAATATAAAGCTATAGGATGTAAGAGTGTAAAAGGCTATCTCATGGTTGTGTGAGTCTTTTGAGTATCAGATGGATTTTCATTATGAAGAGATCTGAATTCTTTTAGGTCACATATTGACATTAAAGTAATGCTTAATATTAAGATACACATATACTCCAAAGCTAAGAGAAGATCCTCATTCCTGGACAAGCATTTCAAGCTCAGAGAGCTCACTCCTATTTTCCAGTGCATTCTTCTCTCTTAGTCCTATTTTATGAAGTTCACCCACTGATTCCTTCTTTCCAGAGTTCTCAGGGAAGCATCAGAGGTGACTTCGAGAGTTGCTGTGAAGTGGTATGAATAATTCTTATTCCTGGAATTCATTTTCTTATAGCATAGAGCCTTTGGGAACAACAGATCAAAAATAAATCTAATGGGGTTACACTGTATTTCTGTATTTAGGTTCAGGTGTTTGGATACAAAGGCACAATAACCTTCTTGAGTAACAGCAATACTGGGAGTCCTTCCTTAGAGTGTCTTCTCTTGAAGGAAACTGGATTTTTGCTATTGCTTGCAGTAGGAATAACTTATGGCACTAAGGATATGAGCCCAAATAAAGGGGAACAAATAATTTTTTTATTTTTGTTTTCATTGGTGCAAGTCCATGTATTTGAAGGGCTGAGAATTTGGTAGGGGAAGGATAGTACGGTGTCAAATTGATCTCATGCCTACTGCTTATGTTTCCTTATGGTATTGTCTTCGTGGCAAATTCATCTCATAACGGTCAGTGTTGATTGTTTCTTTGGTCAAATTTTTTCTATCGTTCTTGAAGATCAGGAAGAATTTTATAAGCTCTTTATTCCTTAAATAGTTTTTCAGTGCCCTTTGAAATATTTTGGTGTATTATACGAGTGATCATACATGAAGTAACCACGAAGTAAATCAGCCACAGTGGTTCAATACCATTTTAATTGAATTGTCTATGTATTTAAATTGAAATAGTCAATTGCAGAGGTATATTTGCCCAGGAAGCCCAGCTTACAAAGCAAATTTATTCTGTATCTAACAGAAAGAAACCTGCATAAAATTACAGAGCCAGGAGCCCCAAGTATTAGATGTGCATCTTTCCCTCAGCAGACTGCCCCTTTAAATTGGTTTCAGAGAAAGAACAGTGCATTTATAATTTAGCTTGTCCTGAAGGAGAACTCTTCTCCGTGGGAGGATCCTCTTTAATTACAACTTCACAGTAATAAGATGAGAAATGAGCAAGCAAGAAAGTACTGCTGGAATGAGACATGATAAATCAGTTTGTCCAGGAAGCACGTTTATACCAGATCTATCACCACATTCAGCACGGCGCTATCTTTCTTATTTCAATAAGGAAATCTCATGAAGAAATTTTAATTGCATACTATTAGGTGAAAGTCAATGTTCCATAATGAGCAAAGTGAAACCTGCATTTTTTCTTCTTTTATCTTCATGCTTTGAGTTCCCAAGGATTAACACAAAATGATCTGCCCTTAAATTGCACCCTTTTTTTTTTTTTGTTCATTTGTCTGGAGGATGTAGATTTTAGGTAATTTAAAAGGCACCAAGCCTTTGCTGTATGCTTCATGCTTGCAAGTTGGGAGTCAGAGGGGAAAAAAAATTCCAATTTTCAAAGTCTCCTATTGTTAAGGGTGACTGAATGGCAGCCTGCAATTATATGATTTCAATGTAATTCATTCAGTAGGGAAGAGGTTGGTTCATAGTTGCCTGGCTTAAAAGATTGGCATTGCTGTGTGATTAATTTCCAAACTTTGGAGGTATTTTCAACAGCGTACAATGGAAGCATGTGACAGTGACATTTTCTGGATTTGTGCTAGGATTGCTTTGTAATTGAAGTGCTAGGCTTGTGGAGATCACATTATCATTGGAGTTTCATTTTTCGTAGGGTGAGTGTATGTTTGTGTGTGTGTGTGTACATAAAATATATAAATATGCATTCATAAGTATACATGTGCATATATGTATATGTGAGCACACACACATGTGATGTGTGGAATTGCACAGGGGGATTTTATTATGCAGATGTCTTTACAGCATGCTTGCACGTGCCCCTTTCATGTAGATTCTAAAGAGTTACTTTTTTTTCCTTTTCACATAGCAAAGGTAATGATGAGGTTCATTGTTGAAAGACTTGTAATTTAATGCTTGATTTAGGATATTTAAGCAAAAAAAAAAGGTATTTGTTTTCTGACTGAATTAAATTGGTGAGTTATAATTACAGGCAAAAATTGCTATAATGAGCAACTGGGAAGTACCTTCTCTACAACAGTTTTTTTTGGTCCATTGTTTATTATGGTCAATGGATTCCCTAATTACTTATATTTAAAGCTGTGCCAAATCTTCATTATCAGACCTCAAACCACATGAACCTTACCTACACGGAAAAGAGCTGAAAGGAATCAGAAATGAAAACAGAATACTTTTGGCTTCCCACCAAGAGAAAAATGCACTACATTTCTACCTCAAAGGACAAAGAAATTGAGGGTGGCACTATCAAAAATTTAAATCAAAATGTATTACATGTAATTTTTGTCTCTCTTAACTGATTTTGCTAGTTTTGAACCTATAGGTTTTATATTGCAAGTTTTTGACATAACTGTAGCAACCAGAACCATCCTTAAAAATATAAGCTATCATTTTTGCTGTATTTGTATGACTCTGGGAGGTCAGCTTGAGGAAGGATGTTACGCCAAGAGGGAAAACTGTGGTTAAAGCTGGCAATGCTGGGTGAAGTTGATTCTAGCTGATTTTTCTGATAAAATATTTTTTGTCAGAAAAAGCAGATTGGCTATTGCTTTTGCTGGAAAACTCACACCAGTTTTGGAAGAGAAGCTTCTTGAGATGAAGATCCCAGGGCCAGGTCCATATTCTTTGGGCTTCATGAAACCCTGTGAAAGTTTTAGGATTCTGAAACACTTTTGAAGTCCTGGCAGAGAAATACTCCTCTCCACATATAGGTGTTTCCCCGTTCAAGCCCAGTCTGAACTTCAGACCAGTATAAATGTCTTGGGAAATGGAATAAATGAGAGGGAAAGGAATAAAAAGGCAAGAAACGAAACAAGTACTTCTACTATTTCTCTTGTAGGGTAGATTGTTGAGTGCTTGCAGGTTTGGGGTGTTTAAACTCTATCCAGCCCTAGTCTGATGGTCTGTTCTCCTGGCTTGTAAGGGGAAAAAATTGAAACTGGGAAAAATAAAAAGTCATAGTCAGCAAATTTTCCCCAAAAGCTGGGAGAAAAGACATTGCAGTGCCAAGATACTTACGTGCTGCCCAAGTGCTCTGAATTTGCATGGTGATCAGAAGTCCAGGGCTGAATTTGCCTGGGTCAAGGCAGTCTATTTCTGCCTTCTATTTCTTACCTTGTTCTGACTTGTGATGAGGGGTGGTGAGTGGCTGCTCTAGTTTGTGTATGGCATCTCTCTTTCAAGCTTGTACAGCATCCCCATGCATTATATATGTTCCTTGTTTAACTAAAGTATGTAGAGGCTCCCCAAACGGTGGTTACATCTCTATTCATCTGGGGTCTCACTGCATTTTCCAAGTAACCTTCTCCTCAGGATGGGGTCTTTAGGAGGCCAAAAATATTATAGGGCTAGAGATTGCTTTTGGCATTTCAATAAACCAGGGTTGTCTTTTGAGTGAACCCAGCATCACTGCGGGAAAGTGCCGGGGAATGTGAAACAGCCGGGAGCCAGTGTTATGAAACGATAAAAGCTGTTAAAAATGTCAGATTGCCTGTCTGGTCCCGGTGGCTGCAGGCAGCAGAGCACAGAGGAGGGGATGGAAAGGTAGTGATAGGGAGGCTCACACAGGTTGTGTTTCCCTCCCTTGGTGAAAGGTGGGGTTGTGAGATGGACACACACCATGTGGGGGAAATTCTCCTCTCAGTATGAAATGATTGTCTATTTGTTCTGCTTGCGGAGCTCCCATTAACGCTGGTGGGACTCACGGAAAGAATTCTGAACGGGAAGCCAAGAGCAACTGTGATTCAGAGATGAGCAATTTGCCCCATAATGTGAAGGTAGTTTTATGAGCTGTTTATTCAAGTTGCTCTACACTGCAATTGAAACTCTTCAAAAATGACCCAGTTGTACAGTTACCTGGCCCCACTACATTACACTAACACCACCGCTTTGGTTTTTTTATTGTACACTTCCTGGGATGTTAGAGATACAGGACTGCAAAGGGCTTACACCCTAAGTCCAGACCGTTGATATCAGAAGAAATGGTATTTTATAATACCATTCATAGAACATAATTCCCTTCTCACAACCAGTTTGTTTCTGTAATTTCCAAAGAATTCCAGTGTTCAGCAATAACTATTTCAAAATAATTTCAATTTTGACAAAAGTATAGTCAAAATAGACTCATAATATAAAATAAGTGGTGGCAAGTGTCTGTGGTTTGTCTCATGACAGGGAAGAAAGGGGTAAATAATAGGCTTTCCATAATTTTCTGTAAAAACAAACAGGTTAACACCTTCTCCCATTGTACTAACTCCATAGCAAATAATGACTAATTGCTAATGATATCAGGTGTTTATGTACGATTTCATGCCAGATTTGGTGTGTGTTCAAGTATTAACACACAGAAAGTGCAGAGTTTGTGCTGGGTTTTTTTTGTTGTTTTTTTTTTTTAATAGAGATGAATTCACAAAATAGTGTATGTGCAAGTTGAGACAAGCAACAAAAAGCTGGTCTTATCATGATGGTTACTGACAGTTATTTTACAGTTACTGACATGAAGAAAGAGAAAATTTCTGAAACTCTGCCCATTCTCCAAGACAAGATGGAACAAGGATCCTGGAGGAGTGAGGTTGGATGATTTGTCAAAGGAGAAACAGAGAGACAATTGGTGATAACTCATCTCCAGCGTATGGGATAAATAGAGGAATTTTACCAAACCTTCATGCATGAAACACATAGAATATGCAGCTCTAAACTCGGGCAACTGTGTCACATTGCTAATCAGGAAAGGAAAGAAGACATTTGGAATGATTCCTGACAAAAGGAGAAATGTGCCAAGCTACTATTAAATGATATTTAATATATTTATTCATGTTGCAGTGATGCAAATAGAGAATTTTCATTTAAAATGAATGAGGCTGATGGAAGCTGGTACTATGCGGTGGCTGTTGAGTGGCCTTGATGTCGTGGGCTGTGAAGGCACCTGGACTCTGTCCAGTTCCTGTTCTGCGCCACCGGCTAAAAAGAGCTGTCTCTCCTATGCCACCACCTATTTCCAGAGTGTCACAGGGATGCAAAGCTCTGTGAGGCTCCGGCTGTCTCTCTCACTGTCTCTCTGGTCCAAAGAACATCCTAATCCAGTCACAGGGCAAAAAGGAGACTTGTGCTAGCTGAAGCCGTGTTTTCAAATGCACTGTCGAGCGGGGCTGACACTGCTGGGTTATGAGCACTTGCTAGAGGCGTGCCAGGACGTATGGTTTAGGTCAACACAGCTGCTTGGAAGAAATCCTCTCTTTGCAACATACACTAGGGTTTTTTGTCTTCCAAAACTCCCTAAATAACTAAGTACCTCTGTGATCCACTGTAGCCCTTTAACTGTACTAAGACTTTCTTATTTTTATCTCTAGTTCCACATTTAAAATTAAAACTCTCAGTGTGGGCACAACTACTCCATTTTAAGTATTTCTTGCTTTCCTAGACAGTACAATTCCCTATTTTTAGGAAACAGACCTCTTGCTGTAGATATCTTTTACTTAATTTATGTAACACAGGCACAGAAGTGCAGGTGAGCAGTACATACACCCGTCTACACATTAATATAGAAACGCTTAAGTTCTGCCCTATCTCAATAAGTGACTTTCCCTTAAGACTTACTGTTACACTGATTTCTCTATTTTAAAAGTTTTGAATTTGTTAAAATTACTGCTAACTTGAATGTGTAATTCTTCTGATATACTATCTCTGAAATCTATTGAAAGCCTGTGCAATTAGCAAAATTCTTTTCCAGTAATAAGTTCATTTTGCCTTCTTGCAGCGATATTGGAAAAAAAAATAAAATCACTGTTATGTGGTACCATGGTGCAAAGTTCACACCGAACATAGTTAACACATGTATGTAAGATAAAAGGTCTTCAGTTTTAAGCCTACGTGTTGGTTGCCTGTACGTGGGAGCATCTGCTGAGTGCCGGAGGTGCTTGCTTCTGGGGGAAATTACCTGGTTTGCAGGTGTCACAATTTCTGTGGTCTGTGAACTAGTAATTGGATTCTCATGGAGCAACTTTGTTCGTACAGTTACAAAGCAACGTCATGAAATTCCTGCAACTACTATGCTTTTGATGTGCTTTGGGGCACTTGGTTACATGAAATATCATAAACAGATTTTTTTCCCTAAAAGGATCCTTTCAGGATCAGAATCATGACTATGAAATTCTTTAGAATCAAAATCTTTCCCCAGATTCAGAACTTTTAGGGTTTTCTGCAGCACCTGTCTATTGTATGGAATTACCTTTACAACCTAGAGAAGTATAACAAGGTGCCAGCAAATAACGCTCCTTAATTCTGTAATCAGAGACATCCATTCCTGACTCTAAGGGGTAAGATAAAACCCCAAACAGTTAAAATACTTTATTTTAGCAGTGGAAAAAGGTCTTTAACCACAGCTGAAGGATTCATTCAAGTCTTGATCATGGTGGGACCTGCAAGTGTGAGCCAACCTCTCCGAGGTGGAAGGAGGTTGCCTCCCTGAAGATTTCTTAACAACAACCCATCCACACACCTTGTATACCCACTTTCTCAGCCCAGTGACCCACTGAATGCAGCGAGGAAAACTTGGTGTTATTTGACCTTTTTATCTGATTAAAATGCTTGGTGTTGGGCTTAGCCGAGTTCGGATACCACCACGGCATTTTGAATTCTGGATGACTATATAATATCAATTAAAATGACAGTGACAGGGCTTTTCTTGTAGTACTCTTTAATACAAGCTGTAAGACACAGAGGGGCTTGGCGGTTTCTTTGTGGCTCGTTTCTTTCCTAGTCTCTGTATTTTCAACTAAGGGGACACGGTCCCCTGCCAGTAGATGCAGGCTATTTAAATGCTCCATTGGAGAGGGATTAAAGTTTATGCAAGGTCACTGGGGATGTGATAATTATAATCACAGGTTTTTGGCTCCACAATGACAGCCATTTGTTATTTTCGCTTGAGTAATTCCTGCAGCTTGGAGCTGTTGACAAGCGTGCACTGATTTACTGGCCCCCCCAGGTCCCAAGGCAGTGTCCGCTCTGAAGTCTGACACCCCTGCCTGGCTCCTGCTGCTTTCAGTATCTTTTCTGCTGCGAGCTGCAATACCGACTGAAAATTGGAGAAAAATATTGTGTTAGTTTATAATGGGATCAGAGCGAGAGAGAGACATAGGGTTGCTGAGTTTGTTACTACTCTGCAGCTTCCCTGCTCCCCTTCCATGGCTGAGCGTTTGTTTCTGTGTTGTGAGGGGATTAATAAACTACTGATGTGATTTACAGTGTAAGACCATTGGAGTATTTTTGTGGTGGAGAGGCCTTGAGAGCTTGGATCAAGAGAGAAAAAAATCTATTCTTTTGAGAAGCAGATCTCTCTTCTGTCTCTTCAGCCTCCTCGTCCCCCTTTCCCTTTCTTTTTGATTTATGTTGCATTATTTTGTTTATTTTTGCAATCAGAGGTAAGAGCATTTTAATATATATTAAATGGTGATAAATTGAGAATAGCTGATGGGCTAGGGCCGATATGACATTTGTCTTTATGGGTGGGGAGATTGATAACTCATGAGTGGCGTGAAAAAATCAAGCAAAATCACTTAATAGGGAATCTATTTTTTGGAAGAGCATTTTTCTTTTGTGCAGGCGCAGGACTGCCATGATAGCTCTTTATATTTTGTTTATTCAGCTTATCTGTCCTTTCCCCAGGCCTCCAATTTCTTTATGCCTTTCCCTCTCTAAAACATCCCAACCTTCCCGATTTGCATTTAATACATTTAATACATGACCTTTCTCTCTCCCCTGCTGAACCTTCAACACAAAGTGGTTCCTTGTCTACAGTTCAAACTTTCCTTTGCTCTTCGTGAATACATTCCAAAGTCTTCTACATCTGGTCCACCATCTGTGCTCTCACTTCTGAGCACAAACCAGATAGATCCAGGACACTTCCAGATGCCCCCAGAAGAAATGATGGCAGGGGAGCAACTGGGAAGCTCAGTTTAATGCCAGATGAGCATACAGACTTTATAATTTTCACGAGCTGCCTGAGAACCTTGTCTAACAAGCTGTCCTTGCCCAGGCCTGGCAGTGTCCCCCAGCCTAGCACTGCATCCCTCCTTCTTCCTGCTCTGGTGAGCTGAATTTGGATTTCTTTGTTGTTTCCTTGGCACTATTTAACTTCAGACTTCTTGCTGTTGCCTCTTTCTCAGTACCTGACCATCTGGAGCTTTTTACAAGATCTCATCCACTTACCTGCATGCATGCTTAGTACTGCTCAGAGGTGGTTGGTACAAAATACTCCTTTCTTATCAGCCACCTCAAATTTCCTGGAGCTACCTTGCTTTCAGTTGCTCAGAATTACATTATCATCTGTCTGTCTTTATGCAAGATATTTCCATGAGTGCTGGGACAAAGAAGCGCTGGGCATGTACAAGGTCTGGTAGCATGGTAGATGTGGTATGATTTTGACATCTCTGTTTTCTCAGGGAACTAAGCAAATAGGAAAGTCTTTCTAGCTGTCTGCACATAACCAGTGACCTATCTCCAAGTCTCACCATTACTCCCAGCACAGATGTCTTGCCAGCTTTCTGCTTGGTTTCCAGTAAGTGTTCCTCCTACAGAGCAGCAGATGGCTTCCCCAATTCTTATGTGAGGAAATAATTCTTTTCCACCCAGTTGTACTTCTGGAAAGGTTCTGACATCACTGATCAAGGCTATATTCCTCTTGTCAATCTGTGCCCGCTCCAAGACTGTGTCCTTTTATATTTCTAATGATGAATTTAAGACAGCTTTCTCACATTTCAGACCTCCCTCCTTTGCCATCCACTCACAGTTTCTTCTTTTACCTTTTCTTTCTAGTATGTCTTGGAGTAACAGGCTGCCCTGGAAAGTGGTTGAGTCACCATCCCTGGAGGTATTTAAAAGACATATAAGCATGGTGCTTAGGGACATGGTTTAGTGGAGGACTTGGCAGTGTTAAGTTTATAGCTGGACTCGATCTTAAGGGTCTTTTCTTAAGGGTCATTATTCTATGATTCTGTGAGTACGGACTATGTATGCTCAAGAGATTTTTTCATATTCTTTATTTCTTTAACCTTCTGCTCTTTGTCTACCAGCCTTGACTGTTTCTGCTTAATGTTACACTATCATTTTCAAAATTTGAATCCTATATACATGGATTTTCTTCTTATGGGTATATTATCCCAATATGGGTATATTACCCCAGTATTTTGTAATTTAGGCCATGAGTCTGCTATCAAGGTGAAAAACATTTGATTTACCCTTGAAGTTTAATTTAACTTTTTCCCCCATCTCTAATTTCACCTCCAGAGCAACAGCAACATTTCCACTTATTTAAATCCTGCTTCAGCAGAGATCCTTATTTGTGTTATTTCTTTCTGAGCTATTGTAATCTTCTGTGTTTATCTCTGCCTGCAAACCTGGCCCCATTTCACTGTGAGCTAATTGAAAGAACTTACAAAGTTAAGTAGACAAAGTTCAGGAGAAAGGAAGGTTTGCTGTCTCCTTTTTTTCCCAGCAAAACTGAGCAAGTTACTTGGTTTCATGTAAAGTGTCTTTGTCAGAGGCATCAGCAGAACCCATCTGTATAGCATGTCAGCTCCAAGGTGGAGTGGGAAGTCGCTGGTCTTCTGTGAGTCCTTTTTTTGTGGTAAAATAAAACCTAACCTTTTAGGAACTGAAATGAAGAACCTCTTTTTAAAAAACAGTATTTACCACTTAAGCAAAACTGTCTTCTCCAATGCTATATTACAATGCGTAGAAGTCAGTTTTGAGGAACAAGGACCTGCCATTGTTACACAAAAGAACTATATTAAGAACGTTATAATGGTAAAATGAATCTCTATGGATTCTAAGACTGTTACAAACACCGGTGAATTAATTAGTACTTGTGCGTTAGTAGTGTTTTCATCTGGGTAAAAAGAACCACAAAGAAGTGATTTAATAGTGCCAGAACTCATGCTATTTTGTATTGCATAGTGCCTCACCATGTTGTTTGCGGGCTGCAGTCTGAAATGCTCTCGTCGGTGGCAGCAACCTTGGCCTCCTTTGCTCAGACCGACGCAGCAGCAGAGTCGAGCTCAACAGGCACTTGCTATTAGCTGCCCATCACCACTGTCAAGAAAAGAGATGGGTCAGAAAGGTTACAGCTCACAAGAAACCTTTCCTCTGGAGATGAGCGCTCAGAAAAGAGGGGAAGCAGGAAAGTAGTCCGAGTCTTCAGGGAGCTGCTGGTGTTTGTAAATGGGGGGCTGGAAGGGAGGCTGCACCTCAGCCCTGAAGGCTAAAGGACAAGAGCTGAAGGCTAGGGACAGTCAGGGAATAGGTGTCAGAAAATCACTGGGGTAGGTGAGAGGGGAGAATGGGAGAAGAAATGTGGGAGCGTGTACTTTGAAAGCTGGGGCTTGCATGTCTGTGCATCCAGTTCATGTGGGATTCAGCTTTCAGCCTGTAGTAGATACGGGACGATTATTACATAGGTGTCTTGTGTGCAACTTAGTTTGCCATAGACCTGTATTTTGTCTGCTAAAAATGTCACAGCAAAAAGAAAATTGTGTATCAGTGTGGACCTGTTTTGAAATCTCATGATTTTTGGGCAAACCTGTATGATTTTTGGTGCAGGGGAAGGAGGAAGCTCTGCTGCATGTTCTTGCGTTAGCCATACCGGTCAAGCTATTTCCCAAATAGCCCTGACATTCACAACAGATTGGAAGAATGCAATGCGTTCTGTTCTACATGTTCTGCTGCTTTTTGAAGAATGACTTTTAGTATGAATTATGCAGGAATTCAACCGACTTTATCACACCAAGAAGGGGTAGAAGTGCAATTGAGAACTCAGATTTTCTTGCCTTGTGGATGTTCTCTTGTTGCTTTTAAGGCATTTCATTTTTACAAGGAACATGCTCAAAGAAAGCAGATTTGAAGCAGCATCAGCATGAGATGACTCGGGATTTGCTAGCTGAGATGGATGAAAGATAACAAGTTGGAGGTGAGATCCTCTGCAGGACCCTGGAGGGTGAATTAGGTAAATAATATGTGCATTCCGTGGTTTGATAAATGTTATTTTGGCAAATTCTCCCTGTGCGCACATGATCAGTGAGTGTACAGTAGTAATTGCGAGCCTGTCTCCCAAACATCCAACAAACAGTTACTTACATGAATCAAACACACATGGGAAAGACCTCAGTTTAGACCCTCAAACAGTGGTGTATTCTCATATTATAATAGTAACACGATATATAAGCAAAATGAGGGTCAGGTCATTAAAGGTAAGTACTGACCCACCCTTTAGCCATACCAAGGACCAACAGGGACATGATTCCAACTATTCGGTATATAAAAAGCTGTTATCAAGAGGACAGTGATCAGTCTCTTCAGTTGAACCTCATGTTCAGCAAGAATTGATTAGGAAGTAATAGACTTAAATGAAATGAAGAAAATTTAAGTCATACTTTAGAAAGAACTTTCTAACTTTAAGGACAGGCAATGATGCAACAGCTGAGTTACTGAATCCCCGTATCTGTAAGTTTTTATTGTTAGAGAGTGAGGAATGATGAGATACTTGTTCCTGGATTGGAAGAGATAAAAGGATTAGATTATTTTTTGTATTCTTTGCTTTGTTTCATTCCTGGAATCATGATTTAAACTTAAAAATATTAAGTACTTTCCTCACTTCCTAATCTTCCATGCATGAAGTGCTCTACTTGTGTTCCCTGTTTTCTATGCTTTTTAAGCTTTACACAGGTTCTTTGCCTTTCTTCACTCCTTTTTGTAAGGTCTGTTTCTGGGAAGATCATGTTTGGTCCTATTCTACTTCATTCCGCAGTGCAGCTGTGCTGGCAAAGTAAGTCTGCCGTGAACTCCTTAGTCCTGAGTGATACAGTGTAGATGAAGGGTGCTATATAAATGTAAATTTCAATTCATTCCCTTCATTCATTCAACAAGCTATCAACACAACCTTGTCATTTCAATTTTTCACACTTTTTTGTGGGAGTCCTCTGTCTCAGTGAAGTCTCATTTCCTCAGCCCAGTGCCAAAGGTGACCAGGCTGTATTAGAATATACAGTCACTTTTTTTTTTAAGTGGTCAGACATAATGAGAAGAAGGAACAAGCCAGTCATAGCCTCAGCCAACCTTTGTCTCTGCTTCATTAACCAGACCCCAGCCAAACAGGTAATGCTGCCATCTCCACCACTGTCCATGTACCAGTACGTGCCCTGTTAGCAATATTTTTCAGACTTTGGTAAATGACACACTTTAACACTGTCCAATAAAAACACTGAAAAATATTTACATAGGAAATATTAAGAATCAAGAATACATAAGGTGGGGAGGGAAATACATTACAGAAAAATGACCTTTCAAAATCCCCCCTTCCTGTTACTGCCAGAAAGAAGAAATACTTTTGCTTTCACTGTCTTATGCCTAGGACTTTTTCTCCCACAGATTGTTTGAATATAGATTTTGCAGGTGAAAGTGCCCTTGTGTGCGCTTACACAGCCTCTTGCTTAGAGATACCAGCTCTTACATGCTAGGGTTAGCATCTTCCCAGATAGTTAATACCAACACGTTCAAGAACAGGAGGATAAAAAAGGTCCTTCAACAGTCACCCATGGTATTCTGACCATTTAATATTTCTACTTAGTCATCTAGGTGCAAAAGAGCTGATATTCCCTCTGGCACTTAAAATGTCATTGTCACTGATATGACTGTTCCCTGACTGCCCAATATTAAATCGCTTTTCCAAGGTTTTTGAGTTTCTTTTTGCCACATCTGGCCTGTTCACACCTTGTCTCTTGACATCCTTCCAAACACTTCAAGCCATCCATCTAATGTGGTCCTGGTTTCACATCAAATTTAGTTTATCCATTTGTCCTTACAAAGGACAACCATAATATCATAGTATATCATAATGTACATGTGGGTTGGTCAGTTTGCAGCCCCTTGTGAAAGCTGCACCATTTTATCCAAGATGTGTATGTTATTATTCCAAGAATCCACAGGGAGAGTCCAAATGTGGAGTTAGAAATGCTTGATTTTGATCTACTTCACCTAAATGTCTGCTTTTTAGAATAGAGGTTCTCTGCCATCTCTTAGAGACACTTCTCCAACATCTGACTCCTGAGCCTTACAGAGTTGAAAATTATCTCCTTATTTATCTTAACCTCTCATGCAATCTCCCTTACTGTCTCTTCCCCTGCCTCCTGTATTAATTTTTTTCTTTACACTCTCTTAACTTCCTTCTGCAATCTTTCTAGTCCTCCTCTCTACCTAATGTTTTATAGCTTGCATATGCCTCTTTCTTAACCTTAATTACTTTTTGCACTTCCTACTCCTAGTGTATTTATTGCTTGATAGCACACATAAGCCTTGGCATATGTTCATTTATCTTTGGATGTTTCTCATTTGCCTTTGGTTCATTCAGTAGTGTTTCTGTATCTCGGCCAGAAGTCTGTGGGTTCAAGATTCACCCCAGTATTAGGAGTGCTTCTTGGGGGTTCCTCCTGCAATTGTTTTACAGCACTTTTGGCTACCATACTGATGTTTTCAAGTGGTACCTGCACAGCCCTGCTGCTTCCAAGGTACCCAGCCAGATAAAAGTTAAAGACCCTACTGCATGTTATGGAAAGAGTAAGAAAACTCTGTGTCTTGGTTAATACTTTGAAAACAAAAGAGACCACTGCTGTACCTTTGAGTTATTGTTAGCTTGTGCATTTGGCTGCTTTTCATTACTAGAACCCTACGGGATTTACTCAAGACAATTAAACAGTTAGACAGTTGTTTGTTTTATGGGGGTGTGGCAAGGAAATCAGTATTTTATTGAACCCTGTTCAGCAACCCTGTTTAAAAGCCACCAACCTAGGGGTAAGAGCCTCATATGCTAATCTATCAGGCCAATTACTCTTCCTTGTGTTTATTAAATAAATGTTGATGATTTAAAGAACAGTGTAGGTATTAGGCACAGCATACTTGTATTTGTTAATACAACAGATTGATGCTCTGCCTTCTTAAAGCAACTTTAAAATTATTACCTTGCTATATTAAAATTTTCATAGTCCTCTGATTTTGGAGATACTGCAGTGGTTTTACATCAGTGAAGTCAGAACCAAGAGCAGTTTTACTTCACAGTAGATTGTAATAACAGACAAGATGGAGTACTTGAAATGGTCTCATTCTCTGTTTTTTTTATTCATGGGTGTCTCATGTCATGCTACCAGTCTACTTTTCTTTCCTTCTATGCCAGCAAGTAACGTCGCTAAGTTCTATGCTCTAATAATGAAGTTGGCTTAAAAGAATGTGTTTTGGTGTGGTTTTTTTAAATAAATATTACTGTACTTTGAATTCTTTTCTGAAGAATTCATCTTTGTGCAATTCATTGTCACATTTGTACGCTATCTTCTACCTCTGGTTGGAAAGGGTGTTATAGAAGAAAGGGTGCATTAAAGAAAATTGCACCATAAAATAGCCATCCATATCCTGGTCAGATCCATGTCTGACAAAATGGTATGTGATGTTCATGTCAGGTGGATGTTAACTAAGATTTGCTACGCAGTTTTGGGTACGTCTGCTTTAGATTTTATACTGACTTCTATGGGAGAAGAAACATGGATTTAAAGTAGCAAAATTAGCACATAGAGAAAGTCAATTCCTACTCCTTGTTATGCTGCTGCTGTTCACTGTCCTTGAAGAAAGCCACAGGAAATCTGATTAATATATTTTTAATTATGTTTTCTTATAGTAAATTACACCAAAACTGCCTCTGATGATGTTACCCATCAATTTAGTGGAAGATAACCCAGGGAAACAAAAATAAAAACTGAGTTGGAAATCTACAGCTGATTTATAAACTGTCTGCTAAAGGCAATTTGCTCTCTTTGTCTGCTGCACTTACCCAATTGCTGCTGAAACTAATTGCTCTTTTCTGGGCATTCTTTAAAGGAAAAAAAACACAAAACAAAATAAACAAAAATGTGTGCCAACGTGAAACGGTGAATTGTAACCATAGCTTCCCGCTAATTATCAGCTTCTTATCTGAGAATCGTGTCCAGCACACAAATGTAATTGCAAATGACAACACGAACGCTGGCTATGACAAGCACAAGGTGGAACATTTTCGAGCACATATAGAGCTCCGGCAGTGTCAAGGTCTTTTTCAGGTCAGATCCCTAGCAGCTGATCTAGTTCTGCGCTGAGGGTGATTCAAAGGTTAAGTCTTATACCAAAGGGCTGTTCTGGTCAGACACATAATTGGAATAACAAAGTCAATATATGTTGCTGGTTGTGGGACACAATCTTCATTTGATCTCTCACACGGCAGATTAATTAAGTGTTATCAATTAATGGCCTGGTAAAAGTGAACACCCCGTTAGTCAGTTTTCCAAGTAGTGTCAAGCATATGCAAGCCCTGGGGGGAAGGAGCGGGTGGGGGGAATCACCCCTGAACCGCACAATTGCTTTCCGAGAGCTGGAGAACAAAAATAACAGGAAGATAATTGCAAAAAGTAACAACTAAATAAGAATAAATGTTTTCCATTGGTTCTGTTTTTACAGTGACTCAGAGCTTTGAGTGGATTTGATCAGGCTCTCATCAAATCCCTCTGTGAGAAATATTACTCTTTTTACTGTACACCAGTATATATCAAATTGCAGCAAACCACATGCAGGGCTGGGCGATGTGATACCTTTGAGCACCGAGGGACATGTACCTGGAGGAAGACTACGATGGCCTTCCTTAGCCCCACTGTGACTGCTCAGGTGAACAAGTGCTCATCTGTGTGAGTAATCGATGGAGCCAATTAATAGGTTTGTAGTGTTTCGGGTGCCCACCAGACAGAAGTACCAAAGGTGTTTCTAAGCTCAGTGGAAAGAATAGTTCAAATATTCTTTTGTGTGTTGGTTTTCTTTTTTTTTTTTAACCTATCTAATGAATTTTGTACTTCCAAGATTTTAGGACTTGATTTGCAAAACTGGAATTATGTACCTAAAGTGCATGAAAGCACCTAATACTGAACTGCATTTACTGGAAAGGTGTTTCGGGCATAAAGCAATGAATGGCTTCCTTCCTCCCACCCAGCAACAAATAATAGAGCAGAAAACCAAGCAGTCTTTGCTGCTCTTCCTTGTCAAGAGCCTCTTTAATTTTGCAAGTGCACCACCAACCATTCTTTCAAGAGCTTGCTCAGAGGATGCAAACAGGCATTCAGATTGCCTTCAAAAACAAACTGGAGAGATACGTTATTTGGAGAGAGTCTGTCTAAAAGCTATTTGTTAACTGTTAGCAATTGTTTTAATGTATATTTTCCTGACAGTAGTAATATATCTCAGCAGTTTGATTTCTTTCAGTCCATGCAACAAAAAAATGATAGAGTTTGCCTCTGTGTGGTTAAAGTACTGGTGCTGTTACGGATGTTTGAGTGGCTGCACAGATAGATAGTCCCACCTTATAATGAAGCTCTTTCTCTTGCGAGGTAAAACACAGGATACCATTTTGTTTCAAGGTGTCATATGTGGCACATTTATGTTCCAGTTACAGGGAACCTACATTTAAAGCAAAATAAGGTTTTTTTGGAAAAATAGATTCCAGTTCAGACCAGAGGGAACCAGCTTGTTCACGGTGTTTATTTCTTAGTTGCCAGTATATGGGATGTTTTCCCAGTCATGGCATCTACGTGATGGCAGGATTAGCAGACAGACTGCAAGGCCATGTGCCCTGGTTTGGGCTGGGATAGAGTTAATTGTCTTCCTAGTAGCTGCTACAGTGCTGTGGTTTGGGTTTAGTATGAGAAGAATGTTGATAACACCCTGATGTTTAGTTGTTGCTCAGTCGTGTTTAGATTAAGTGAAGGACTTTTCAGCTTCTCATGCCCAGCCAGCAAGAAGGCTGGAGGGGCACAGGAAAGGTGGGAGGGGAGACAGCTGGGACAGCTGACCCAAACTGGACAACGGGGTATTCAATACCATGGGATGTCACGCCCAGTATGTAAACTGGGGGAGTTGGCTGGGGCAGGAGCACTGCTCGGGCATCAGTGGGCAAGTGGTGAGCAATTGCACTGTGCATCACTTGTTTTGTGTATTCCAATCCTATTGTTATTGTCACTTTATTGTTGTTATTAGTGTCATTGTTATTTTCTTCCTTTCTGTTCTATTAAACTGTTCTTATCTCAACCCACGAGCTTTACCTTATTTTCTGATTCTCTCCCCCATCCCACTACGTGGGGGGAAAGTGAGTGAGCGGCTGCGTGGTGCTGAGTTGCTGACTGGGGTTAAACCATGACACCATGGCACGTAGCCTGCAGAGCACTGGGGCTGAAGGATGGTGAGACTTGTGCCCCATACAACTTCTGGGTTTTTTGCTTTTCCATAATTGCATTTGTTGGGGGTTTTTTTGACCAATGAGTGGATTTAACTGTAGTCCAAAAGAGGTTTTAGTTGTCAGATGATACAAAGAATACAGAATGTAATTGTTCTTAACATATTTTTCAGCAACCTGTTTATCTGTCCTGATCCTTCCTCTGAGTTTTGCCTGTTTCAATCTCATTAGATTGTTGTGCTGTTTTCTGTGCATCCTCATGGGTTTGAACTTTGCCTGCCCTGGTTCCTCAGTTTGCAGATTTTCCAAGATATTGTAATTCCCTCAAAAGCCCCATATGGGATGTCTAACTTTACATAGTTTCTGGTGGTCTGTATTTTAGATCATGGGTGCTTAGTACATTTTGTAGCACCTGGTTACTAGGACCTGGTTACTGGGACCTGGTCAGCCAGGTGCTGAGTGGATTGCATGGAGCTCCGTGCATGCATTGCTGACTCCAAAGAGAACAAGAAAAGTTTGATCTCTCACGCAAATAGATTTTGGGCCGAACTATCCCTCAGGTTTGAATTTGAGACATATCTTCTTTGAGACATTTTCTTTTCTTTTTCTCCCAAATATTTCCTGCTGTTGTTCTTACTGTTCTTTGCTGAGAGGTAAGCTTGTAAACCAGTATTCCCAGGGACAGGCACGGAAATGGTCCCTGCACACAAAGGGCAGAGACCCATTGACCTACGGCAGGCCAGGTACAGTTATCCATACTTCTCTGTGGGCAAAGAAAATACTTTGAGACTATCAAACCAGCACAGTTAGCATGTGCTAAATTATCACAGTTAAGGGTCTGGGTTTTCTTATGGCCTGAAGCAGTGCGCGTCCTCCCACCACACAGTTGCTGTTGTAAGTGACTGATGGCCAAGCAATGGTAGGAGAACGGTTTCTTCATGACTTTTCAGTGTTAAGACAATTCAGCTCTTGCTAAATTGCTTAGCTTTCCGAACTCTCTATAACCATTTTGGTCACTGAGTAATGTGCATGCTTCACCATAATTTTCATGATATTTCTTGATAGGACACTTTGTAATAAAATCACCTCTAAAAATGCATTTGCAAGTTGCAACCATATTTTTTAAGCAGAATAATCTTCTCCAGTTTTGTCTCCATGATTAAGCATCTGAGTTTATTTCATATATTCTGTTTTATTCAGGTTAACATAAGCAAAAGAAACAGTTCCCCAAACCCTCACTTTTTAAAAATATTTTGACATGTGATTTACTGAAGTTATCTGATAAATTTCAGAACAAATATATGTCTTCTTGCCTTCCTATAATACTATGTGTAATAGCT
Source organism: Sagittarius serpentarius (assembly GCA_034782735.1). Taxonomy (NCBI): domain Eukaryota; kingdom Metazoa; phylum Chordata; class Aves; order Accipitriformes; family Sagittariidae; genus Sagittarius; species Sagittarius serpentarius. Next base: position 39,917,847 of record JAVKLA010000053.1, on the reverse strand, counting down.
GTGGCTGTCTGTATTTTTCCATGTTGATAAGATGAAGAATGTGGAATTTTTGCAGTCTCCATTTGTTATTTGGGACAAAAGGGATAACACCTTTTCTGTAGCATTTGCTACTTGCCCTGTAAGGTTTACAGCTTACCCCCTTTCTCTGCTGTTTGCTTGTTTTGTTGGCCACATCCACGAAGCAGAATTTGTCAGTACCCAGATAATGCTGTCACTTTTGCAAACATGTTTCCTACTGACATTTTGGTATTGATAGAGAGTATGGCTGGATCATCAGTGCAAACTTCCCTGCCACATTGCTGCCTGGTTCTCCAGGTGGGGGTGGAAATCAGCTGGGTAGGAGGTCGGTAGAAGTCTTCTGCTTGTTTTATAAAATGGGGTAAAGTGCAGGTGTGTGCGTTGCCAGCACTGGCAGAGCAAAGCCAGACTGGCAAGTGTTTGCAGACATTTGAGGTAAGAAATGCTGAAGGTCCATGCTGGGCACCTCATTAGCAATTGCAGAGTCCTTAAGACACTGAAATTTGCTGCTGCTCAGCCTCTGGAAAAGGCTTTGCAGTCGCTCAGCAAAAACAATGGGCAGCAGTACCAAAATCCTGCTGTTGGGATGTCTTGCAGGTCTTAAGTTTATGGTACCATGGTGGTTTTTTTGCCAAGAACTCCTACATGTTAAGATAGGAAACTTTCTGCCAAGCTTTTCTCAAGAACCTTATCTGAGACTCTGAGCTCCAGCTGGAAAAATGTTCCACTGTCGTATTTTCTGTACAGTTTCAGTAATGTTTTCTGAAGCATAGGGAATAGTTGGTGCCTTTGAGTGAAGTCCTTGACCCTTGCTACAAGCAACTGCTGAGTACAGAGTATGTCATTTCCCCTCCTCCAGCTACTTCACGTGTAAGGATGCTCCCACTGAAGTGCTCCTTTCAAAATGGCACTGAACCTACAATAAAGGAAAGCTTTTTCAGTGACATGAGACAGTAGTACTGTTGTCCATTACAAAGAATATCACAAAAGGATTTATATACTGTTTATGCAGGAGATCCGTAACATCCTTAGAATTCTTACTGTGTGGCACACCTCCCCTGTTTTCTACTCTGCCACATCACAGTCTTCCCTGCAGGGGAAGCAAAACTCAGTCTTCTTATTTTTGCCTGAGGCAAATGGATTTGCAATGTGAGCAGCAGAGAAGTTCATCTCTATGCCAACAGCACAAAGACCTACCCTATCACAGCCATGCAAACCCTCTGAGTTATATACATAGTATGAAAAGAGGGACAAAAGGAGAGATAAGGTCTTATGACGTGAAGGAGCATCTCCTATTTTCTGTTTATCTGAAATTTTTTTGGATTGCTTCAGCAAGGTCAGACCGCACTGCCAAATTAGAAATGGACAGTTCTAATTCATTTTCTACCAAGAAAACTGGATTTTTGACAGGACCTTAATTCCTTTCAAAAGAATGCTTTAAACATTCCAGGTACAAGTTCTGAAAGTAAATGGTGAACATTTTTTTTTTTTTAAATTCCCAGTACCTAAAAGTACATCTAGCTATATTCTGACAAAGCCTTCCTTGGCCCAAAGAAGCTCTTTCTACTACCTGCAGGCATTTATCTCAGTGTGGTGACAGCTGACTGCTTGTATATGTACATTTCCACAGAGGGGACAGGTTATGGAGAGTCATTTTTCCCCCTAATGAACTGGCACGTATTTATGCGGCAAAAAATCTACCATTCTAACAGAAAACCAACCCAAGATCTCATGTTCCTATTTACTCTTAGAAGCACCCTCCATACTGTGGGTTTCACCGATGTCATTGCTCCTCTGCTTGCAACAAGTTGTTGTTTCATCCAAGAAAGACTGGGAGAATCTGGGCCCTCTGTTAACCACTCACAGCTGTGCTTTGGTAGAATGAAGAGACTGCATGGCTATTGCAGGCTGAAAATCTGCGGTGCTCATTTACCCCTTTGTATAAAACCGGCTGTAGCCACTTACCTGAGCCCCAGCTAAGGGAAAACCCAACATCACGCTGCTCAAAAGACGTTACAGAAATACAGCGTTTCTGAACTCTGAATACAGTAGTACCTCTGAAATGGACTTGTCAGGTTCTGAATTTCTTCCAGAATTAGTATTTGTATGAATCCCTTGTTGCCTCAGAAAGAGCAGCTTTACATCATGTTACGATGCCCCTTGTCTTCAACTTCATCTCCAGAATTTTGGAACAATTCCTAGGGAACTTACAAGGGAACTAAAAGCTGACACCTTTTCAGTTTTACATGTCACACAAGTTCATTTAAGGCCAAATCTACCAAGCAGACTTTTGAGAGCTTATAGCTGTGCCCGTCAGAGTGCGAGGTACGCAGCCTGAGCACACCTAACCAAGACAACGGAAACCATTACACAAGAAAAACTGAATTTAAGCTTAACAATTATTTGTTAATGGGAATGAAATTACTGTACCATTAAGAAGGAAAATTTATCTGGTATCCTTAAAACTACACTGGAAGTGCAGAGCTGCCAGTGTTTCTGTACTGGTGAGGCGCTCTAAATGAAGGGGGAACCTGAAGTTACTTTCCAAGCTGATTTGCTTAAACTGTTGCAAATGCCTTAGTGCACACTGTTACATAAATGTAAACCTTGCATATATTGCTTAAGCTTAAATTGATTTCTTTCTGAATTAAGCCAAATTGAAATAAGCCAGGTTCAAATTGATTTAAGATTGTCCACGTGGATTTGCAGTGGTGTGACTAAATTGATTTAAGAACCTTCCTTCAGTTAAACGAAAGCAACTTTTACTACAGTGGGGTCTAAGTGTCGAGATCCGGGGCTACAATTCAGTTTTCCACTTCGCATGTAAAGAATCCCACTTGGCTAGCCATATGAGTAAAAGGAAGAGTTTGCCCTCCAATGGTCTGAAATCTTACAGAAATGCAAAATATGTTTATCAATGTCCTTGTGACACATTAATATATTTTGTATTCTGATTGACAGAGAAATACAGCATTGTATAAGTGACTAGAAAAAAAAAGAGAAAATTTAATCTTAGGGCTTTGAGTGTGGAACTTTTTAATTAATGATCAAGTGACAACAATCAAATACAAGAGAGAGGATGCATAACTTCAAAGTAAGTGTAGATATGGTCAGAGTAATGATACAAACTACCTTTTTAATTATGTATTCTGAATACCCACAGGTCATTTAAGTTTCTTTTACTTTGTTGTACTGTAAGGGGACATGCACCCAGTTTAATGGTGTCCCATTGATTTTTTTTAGCTTTTTGTGAAATAAGCCTTGTTTGGCGTAATGAAACTTTTGTTTTCTTCAGCTCTTCTATAGTGTTTCTTTTAAAAAATTCACCATTTACTCCTCTGCACTAAGCAAAAATCTTTCCTTAAAAATGAGGAAAGCACAATGCCCTCTATTTCTGAAATCATTAAAATTGACTTTTAGACAATCAATGTGTTAAATGATGTAATTATCCAATGGTCTTTTCCCCATTTAAACCAGTTTGAAAGTTAAAGGTTTGTTTTAGATCAATTCCAACCACTTTGTGTGCAAATTACACAACTGCCTTTTCCTTAACTTATCTCACAAATCCAATTCAATAGAGGCATGTCCATGTAAAATGGTTCCCTCATAATGAGTAATTCTGAGTGGGAATATGAACTTGTCTAAAGATGGGGAAAAGCCTGGACTCCTGAATATAACATTTTTAAGCCAGAACCAGGTAAGGCAGAAGTTACTGGCAATGATTCCATTGATTTAGGAGGTGCAAGTTTTCTTTCGTAGGTGTAGGACATAGAGCTTTTTTGGGATGGTCTCAGTCTCCAGAGCAGACTTCGTAGCGTAGACCCAGTGCCTGCAGTTGACACCAACCTATGATGTGATAAATGTCACCCTCGGGTTCAACAACCTCCTTGACAGAAGCTGACTGCTCTTGTCAGAAAGTTGCTTGGGACATGATGCAGCCGCCCCCAAGTATTGCTGCTATTTCAGGCATCCTCGAGGAAGCCAGAAGTAGCTGCCAGCTATGGTGCCAGACCCATGAGGCACCTGCTGCCATCCAGGGCAGCATCTGGAGGGCGTGTAGGACTTGTGAAATAACACTAGATGCCTGTGTTGTGGCTACAGAAAGTGAACCGCTGCTGCTGAGGGCTCTGGCTGTTCTGCTGCAGCATCTCAGGTGTGAGGTGCTAGGCTGCAGCTATGGAACGAATGCAGGAACCTGTGATGGAGGCCACCAGAACGACATTTGTGGTACCAAGCAATTTCATAAGAAATATGTCTAGGCCAGCTGCCCCCCATCCCATCCCTTGTCATACTTGAGTGCTGTGTCCTAGTCAGCTGGATTTCCCTGGCGTAGCTGGCTGGGGAATGACACTGAAGTGGCCTCTGGCAGGCTTCGCTAGCAGGTCTTTTCTCTCCCACTTCCTCACTGCCAGGTCCCTCTTTTCTGTTGCAGTGCAAGCTCTTCGTGCAAAACCTGCCCTGGCTTGAGGAGGTCCTGGTCTGGTCTAGTCTAGGCTGCTACTCTGCAAGTGATAATAGGACTGCTGCATAGTGAAAGCCCACATTTCATGGTGGGCTTACGTGTGCACGCATGCAGAGTCTTTAGTGCAGTGCAGTGCTTGGTCTGTAGAGAGAATTTGTCCCCATCTTAATATCTAAGACAATGCAGGGATCTGCTTGCCTCAGATTGCTTTAGATGACGGGAAGCTGTCAGTTGATTAGACAGTAAGAACCAGGTGTAAATGAGGAAAAAAAAATACTTTTCCGTTAAAAAATATATGGTGCTAATTGTATATGTTTTTATTTATTTAGATTCAATTATTGAAACAGAAATTGTCAATTATCTAGCATGTATCTATTGACCAAGGGGAATAACATGCACATTGTGCATAGTCAAGCATACGTATAGAAGTAAATAGTGTGGAAACAAAGATTTTCATAGCTTCACTGGCATAGACTAACAAAGGCTCAGGACTGCAAAATACTCTACCCACTTGGCTTCATAGAGCTGTGTATAAAATTGGACCCCTACCTACCAGGTACATCTAGGACAGCTGTGTCTGAGCTCTTTGTTTTATACTGAAAATGTACATCCTTTGCACAAGTTACCTAAAGTGAAGTATGATAAGAATCTCAACTTTTGTATTTCTTCCTTGGTTTTATGTGTACTCTTACTGCGTAATCCTAAAATTGCAATAATATCCTGCCCCACTTTAATAGATATATTAATTATGTTTCTCTCCCTTAATGGGCTGCTCGCTTTATGGTTTGGGGACACAAAAGTAAATTTTAAAATCAATTATACAATTACATATGTAGCAATAACAGAGCACAGAGCTAATCGTCTTTGGGTCAGGACTATAACCTTCTCATAATGCGGGTTTCATTAGGGTAAGGTCTATTATTGCAAAGAATTACAGAAATAATGGGAGTGGGTGTATTCAGCAAGAAATAACAAATGAGGGTCTTTCCTAGATAAGAGAAGCTGTTTGCTGGCTGCAGTGTGATAGCAGGCCCCTATAGTGTATGTAAATTGATAGGGTCAGCTTCCCTTGGTGTACGCAATGCACAGTGTACAAGAATTAATTTCCGTATCATTCTAGAGAATGGCAGGAGGAGGGCTTCCAATTATCACTCATCATTGGATACAACCAAGCTGAACCATGGAGCCAAGTGTATGAAAAAGACTGCAAGGAGACATGTGAAATGGGCTAAACTCTCAGTATAGCACACTTGAGCCATTATGCGCTCAATGTTTTGTGTTATCTATAGGGTTTGTAGCAGAAACGATAGTTGCCTTTGTGAATTGTCTTAGATGTGCCTTTGAAGAATACGCTTTCACATATTATTTGTAAAAAAAATTTGCACATCACTTGCAAATATTCACCATGCTTGTAAAAATAAGTGAACTTGGTTTTACACCAGCTGATAAGGTAAGTTTTACACTGTCTTTGTTTCACAGTGGGAAGATGATCTTTATGCCAGGTAAAGGATGTGCTCTTCAAAAGCACCTAAACTTCAAAACCTCAAATATTTTAGTTCTAAGTATGGGAGGCTGATGTTCATCTATCTTTGAGGTTCTGGAAGCAGAAAGTTAATTCAGTGTCAATAACCTTGCATACCATAGGTGGCCTGATAATTTTACACTCAGCAGCTTGCCCAGCTCCTGACCTACCAGTCCAGGCTCTGGTAACCATTAGGGTATGCAGCTTCCCTTCAAAGTGAATCACTACCTTCTCCTGGTGCACCTAGCCCTGATAGGAATGGGGGTGGGAAGGCAAAGCCTCTCCCTTTTCCAGATAAATGATGTCATTGCAGGGGGCAGGTGAGGAAGGCACAGTTTCCTCTGCATAGCTTATGCCATCCCACAGCTCCTTACGGTATCTGGGTGGGGTTGAGATGCCACGTTGCTGTGTGGGGGACTCTGGGATGAAGGCTGCTCAGCCCTATTTACAGCATTGAGTCTGTGACTGTTACACATCTCAGAAGCCTTTTAACACAGGGTTTACAGCCTCTTGTAAAAATATCAAGAATGTAAACAAGGATAAGTTTAATTATAATTTAATAGGGCTTCCTATTAAATTCCTTATTTTACCTTTCTTTGTCCTGATGAAATGTCACTGCTTAGTAATTTCCTATAGTGTTTGTTAATGCTGCCTCTGAGTAGCTTGTATGGCAAAAATTTGATTTCGTGCTCAAAGAAGTACTTAAAAAAAAAAGTCTCTGTAATTCCTAGGCAACTTTGAGAGCAGTATACTAAAATGATGGTTTGAAATAATATTTCTGGGAGTGCATTCACTATCACCTTATAAAACTGTTTTCACCTCTGTCCTGGTTTTGGCTGGGACAGAGTTAATTGTCTTCATAGTAGCTGGTACAGTGCTGTGTTTTGGGTTTAGTATGAGAAGAATGTTGATAACACCCTGATGTTTTCAGTTGTTGCTAAGTTGTGTTTAGACTAAGTAAAGGACTTTTCAGCTTCTCATGCCCAGGCACAAGAGAGTTGGGAGGGGAGACAGCCGGGACAGCTGACCCAAACTGGACAACGGGGTATTCTATACCATGGGATGTCATGCCCAGTATATAAACTGGGGGAGTTGGCCAGGGCAGGAGCGCTGCTCGGGCATCGTTTGGCAAATGGTGAGCAATTACATTGTGCATCACTTGTTTTGTGTATTCCAATCCTATTGTTATTGTTATTGTCACTTTATTGTTATTAGTGTCATTCTTATTTTCTTCCTTTCTATTCTATTAAACTGTTCTTATCTCAGCCCACGAGCTTTACCTTATTTTCCGATTCTCTCCCCCATCCCACTGCGTGTGTGTGGGGGAGTTAGTGAGCAGCTGCGTGGTGCTGAATTTCTGGCTGGGGTTAAACCACAACAACCTCTAAGTGGTTAATTAATGAGAATAAAAGAGCCTGTATGGATTTTTTTGGGCATTTCTCGAAGACTTCCCCTCCCTCTCAAATGATCAAGCCCAATGCTTGGCCCTTGGCTGCCACTTCTTCTCCTCCCTCAGGCTGGTGGCAGCGTACCCCAGGGCAGGGGTACGCAGCAGAGGGGGGTGTGCAGGCAGCTCACCCCTCCACACATGTGCACCTGTGGTTTCTTGAAAGGTGTCCCTGAAAGTTGAATAAGAAAGCAAGATTATTGTCGGTGAGGTTAATTTTGCTCTTGAGATCTCTGATTTCCAATGGGAAAATTCAAAGGGATCTCCAAATGGGACGATGTCCTAGAGAGCTGCGTTCTCTTGCAGCTGCAAGAGCCTTGGGTTTTCCCTCCTGTAGCTGCTGGCAGCCCGACTTTGTCTTACTGACAGCACCTTGCCAGGGTTGGTGCTGGTGCTGAATACCATTTGGGGTTAAAGTCTTTGGGCAGAGTTTCAGGTACAATGTCAGCGCTTTCTTGCTCACAGCCTGCACATTGTGGGCAGCATCTGGCAATGCAATGTTGAAAACAAACTGCTTGTTCTTTCTCTCCACCCATTTGATGGGGAGACCTGAAATAGCAATAAAACAAGATTGAAGATTGTAACATAGAGCTGTGTGTAGAATACCTATTTTCATCTGAGACCAAGCATGAGAAGTTCCCTTATTAACTTCTGAACATAGTCCTATTGAAAAATAAGTCAGCCAGTCCTGACTTTACTAGTTGCCAGCCAAATTCATTGCACATGTCAGAAGCACAACTCATCTGGTTGTTAGCCTCCATAGCAGCAAAATGTGAAACAAGAAGGACATGATCACGTGCTAATTTTATGTTCTTTTTACTCTCAAAGTCTTAGACATTTATTTATTATACCTAGGATAAGACAGTGGCGATGGTTATATGTATGGCTAGAGAGGGTCAGACCAAAAGCCCATGTAGCTCATGTCCCATCCCTGATGGTGATCGGTGTCTGTGTCCAAGAAAGAGGATAAAAGAGGGCAAAGACAATGCACTGTCTCATTAGGAAATATTGCTACCATCCAGTGGTCTGACTTAGGGACTTCTCATGCCAGAGGTGGTATCTTTGGTCTTCATAGCGCTGACCGATTTTTTTTCTATGAAATTGCCTAATCTGTTATTCTGTATGAAGTATGATATAGTGGGATGGTACGTGAAGTCTTGGCTCCTGTGGAAAAAGAAAGTATTTATGCATCATAAAAGGCTTATTTCTGAGGATATATGCACAAAAGGCCAACATGGGGGTCAGGCAAGGTGTCTTCTGTGAACCTCTGAACACGGTCCTTTTAGATGATGGCTTCAGAAGCAGAGGACAGAGCACACGTCTGATGGCCCTGACCTCAGTGCAGATGGATTCTCTGCAGGATGCAGCTGCCAAGGTATGTACGAATTTAGATTCCTTGAGTGATATACATTTGGCTGCCTTGGACTCATTTTCACAGCAATGGCAAAAGGGATCACGATCCATCTGCTAAATGTCTGGCGTCTCATTTGATACCGGGTACATTACATCACCTTGGTGAACTAGCTGAAAGGATGCTCTTAATGTGGCAAAACAAGGTATTCTCCCAACCTTGGAAACAGCTGAAGTTTTAAAGATGAAATGTGAGTAAATAAATATTTGAAAAGCAAAGCCGCTTAAGGACTTAAAAATGTTAAGTTCAGCAAATAAAAATACTTTTCTATAATGGAGCTTTATGCAACATCATCTGTATACGACACTATCTATATTCATATTCATAGCATAGCTGTAATGATGTATATAATTTAGTTTTCTCTCACCAATGTATGTATGTATTTTACACGACTGTGGTTTTTTTGCATAAGTAAAAAAATGGCTCTGTCATGACAAATTTCTTATTGAAGCCCAAATCTAACAAGATTTAAAGCAAGTAATGTTTAAACATATACTTAGTTTTGAATACATTTTTCTGCTTCTTGACTTCAGCAAAATTATTTGCATGCTTAAAATTAGAAATGTACTTAAGTATTTGGTTGAATTTGGGAATAGGTAATTAATTTTCCAATTAATTTTTTAAAATATTCAATATGAGGCCATAACAAACAGCAGATTTTTCTCATCAAATGTGATAAATTAAATGAAATTTAATAATGTGATCCTAGTGGTTCAGAGCAGTACTCTTCAGAGTTTTTCATAAAGCAAAATTTAAGACATACCTGACATTTGCAGGTCTTTTAGACTGATACCTATCTGAAAATGACTTACTAAAACCTAAAAGCTATAAATGCAGCAAAAGTAGCTAAATACACTGGTTTAGAAAGCTTAATATAACTTAATCCTGGCATCTTTTTATAACATCCTAAAATACTCTGCAACATGAAGTCAAGGTTTTCTTTTCTTAAAACCCTATTATGAAAAAAGTTAATTTCACTTTAAAGTTGGAGGCCTTACCTACCCGGCTGCATTACCAGTCCTCTGACAGCCCTATTCAGCTGGGCCTCGCTGATATGTTGTAGAGATTTGAAAGTAAAGAATTGCAAGAAGTGCAATTTAATCCCAAAGTCATTACCTAAATGCTGCGATAGGATGGGGATTACCACCAATGTAAATGAGATATGAGACAGCCAATGGATTAGGGGACCCTTTCTTTAGGATGACTTCAGCAAATAGGCTAAGATAAGGAAATCTTTGTAATTACATGGAGCTACACTGGTCAATTCTGACTTTTAAATACTGAAGTGCTGGAGAAAAGGAAAAAAACCCTACATATGTTATTCTGTGCAATATTAAGTAATTCCTTTCTAATTCTACACAATCAATAGAAGAACGTCATGCCAAATGAAAAGATGAGGGCTGCCTACATGTCCTTTTGTGACTGGTATCATTCCATCATTTTTGGTAATATCATTTCCAAATTAAATTTTATGGTCCATTACATACTAGCTCAAACACTTTTCTAATGGAATCTTAAGTGGAACTGACTTGCTTTGCGTGGGGTTTGTCTCTCAGTTAAGATGTTATTTAGTTCTAATTATCAGATAATGAACTCAGGAAATTTAATTTTTAATATTTCTATGTCAGAAGTCCATTGTGCTTTGGTTAAAGGCTTTAAATTAAAAATTAACATGGACAGAATACTAATTGAATATTTTCCCTATCTATAAGAGTGAGAAATGAGTTACATAGTTCCCAGATTAGCTTGTTACGTTGCAATTGTTTACTTAAAAACTTAATTTAGTCTTCAGAAATAAATCACAAATAAGGAGATCCAGGAAAATGAACCTGAGAAGCTTTAGGTATACAAGCTTAAAGTGCGTATCTTTATATGCATTGTCTGAGCTTCATACCTGTAAGTTAGCATGCAGATGTATATGCATATTTACTGCATATGCAAATGGCTGTGCATATACACAGTTTCCAAATCATAGTGTTTGTTTTTACAGGTGTTCCCTCCATTTACACTTTCTCTTTTTGCCCACTTTCACTCCTCATTTCCTTTTTAACAGAAAATGTATGCATGACTTTTTTATTATTCTTTCACATTTCAGAGCAAGCTGTCTCAGGAAAATAACTGCAGAAATGAGAAAAGGATATCTCTTTGGGCTTAAAAGTTTCAACAGGTGCCTGTCCAGTTGTATGTCCTTAATTTGCCTCCCTGATCTTTCTGTTGTGGTTACTGGGTTGTGCTGGAACTGGGGAAAACTGGGTTCCATTCTTTCTCCTGCTACTGTCCGCTTGGGCGACCTGGGGTGAGTCCTGTAAAGCATGAGAATGAGAAAGATCTGTTTCCGTACCTTGCTATTGTAATAGACCCTGTTGACTGAGCTAAAGCCTCTGCAAACTGTGTGTAACGTGTATGGAAAGTGACCTTCCTCAGAACAGATCCACACCAGAGAGCGTGCAGCCTGTGTGAAATGGCAGAAAGCATACAGATTGAAGGTGAGTGTTAATCTTGCCCACATCAGTGTTTAGGCCTTTTTATTCCCTTCTCTAAAGAAGGATTAATCTGGAACTGACCTTCTGCTATGACTTCAATTTATTCCCAAGAAAGGGAGCAGGGGGAACATACTTTAAAAATTATTTTTACTCAGCACTGGAGTAGGTACCAACTCCCCTCTTCTTGTGTAGTGGCTTAGCGGTTAGGGCATTCGCTCCGGGGTGAGACTTGGGCTGAAGAGTAGGGAATTTTGGGTCTTACCAAATAAATAGTTTAGGCATATTATGTCAAGACTGTTTAATTTAATATTCATAAACAGTAGTCAGAGCAGAGACTGGGCAGCTGAATCTCTACATTCACATGTGTCTTACTCATGTATTGTGCAGTCCCTCGTTGCTGTTTAAAGCTTAACTTGGGCTGAGTCTTAGATCTGTGAGCTCTTGCAATAGCTGAACACACTCAACAAGTTCAAGCGTGTGCCATACAAGAACAGGCTGAGAAAGCTGGGCTTGTCCACCTGGGATAAGAGAGGGCTAAACAGGGATATTATTTCTGATTTCAGCTACCTAATGAGGGTTGTAGGGAAGACAGGGCCAGACTCTTCTCAGAGGTGTGCAGAGAAAGGATGAAAGGCAACAGACACAAGTGGTAGCAAGGAAAATTTCTATTAGATATAAGGTTCACAGTGATGATGGACAAAAACTGTAACAGGTTCTCAGAAAGTCTGTCGTGTATCCATCCTTGGAGATACTCAGAACTTCCCTGGACAGGGCCCTGAACAACCCACTCAAACTTCAAAGCCAGCCCTGCTTTGGGCAAGCAGTTGGAGCAGGTGACCTCCAAAGGTCCCTTTCCAAGCAAAGTTATTCTGTGATTCAGTTATATGGGTCCTAAAAGCTGTCTGAACTTTTTAATCAGTGGGATGCAGACAAGTATCAGCAAAAGATCCTTTTTAAAGCTCACTTTCAAGAAAACTGGATGTAAATAATGTTTTCCAATGTTATTTACTTAGATATGAGTATCTAAAGTGGATCTGGTATTGTTGGTATGACATGATATATGAGTGCAGATGATGTATCACTTTCCTTTAAAGATACTGTCATTTATGTGTCAATCATGATTAAATTCCCATATAACCTCTCTGTAGCTCTGATTTACCAAACCAGGCTTGCGAGCTTCTATCAAAGAAACAAACTCAAGTCGAACAGTTCTTCTCCACTTCCTCCTTCTCTGACTTTATCAGCTGGAGAAATCTGCTCGGTCAGTTTTGCTGTCCGATTCTCCAGGTGTAAGTCTATGATTACTCCAGTTTCTTTACTGGAGTCAGTTTTGACTCACAGCCCTGGAACTGGGATTGCAGGTTGCACCCGCATGGGCTTTGAAAATTAATTGTTATTGGAAGAGATAGATATGCAAAAGGTGCTTTCCACTGGTTGAATCTAAAGTCTATTTTCTAATGCGGTCTTGGAGCATGCCAGACTTCAAGCTATTCATCAGGTCTGAGACCTTCATTCTCCTTGACTCTTTTGGAAACACGCATTCAAGTAGCCAGCCCTTAGTCTGCAAATTCCTTTGCATTTGTTGATATCAGAGCTTTCTGGGAACTTCCTCAAGACCCCTGAAAGGAGGGAATCTGTCATCTTTTCTTATATCTTCACTGCAAAAGCAAATGGTATAATTCATGGATTAACTCTCATCTTTGCAAGTAAGTGCACCTATGGGGGACCACAAGCTCTGGACACGTAAAAAGTTATCATCAATAGACTTGACCTGAAAGGCCATGGTTTTGATTGGACCAGCAGTTGTATTAAAGAAAGGCCAGGATTATTACTGACTCATTTTCTACTTCAGACCCTACAACCTGCATGATTCCCTATCCCTCCTACTTAGCAGGAGGCTTGGCAGGAGGGCAGTCAAGCCAAAGAAGTGAAACCCTTGGTTTTGCATGAAACTGCACACATAACAAATACGCTATGTCCTCACAGGTGCTGGGTTGGGTTTTGTGTGATGTATACAGTGGTAGACCATGCATTATCTGCTGACAAGGAAGGACAACACTGTTTAGTAGATTAATCATTATATTCTGTATGGAAAACAATGTTCAGGCTTATAGACATTCACTGTAATCGGCTGGGATCATAACAGGGGGCGAATACAATGCTGTCTGCTCAGAAGCTGTCAACAAAGCAGGGAGACCATCTGCCCGTGGTGAGACAGGCAGTGTTGGAAAGGGGAGTCTGATGAGTCTCTCCCATCAGCACAATATGGTGTTGCACTGGTTACTGGGAAATATGGTTTGGAGAATGTCTTTACCAAAACAGTAGCTGGGGCAGGGAGTATGAAAGGATTCTGACATCCAGGCAGCAGAACATGACTCACGATAGGTCTGCCACCATCTTCAGTGTAGCCTTGGCTCCTCAGACTCATGCCACGTGGTTTCCCTTCCTACCAGCCTGTGGCAACCCTCTCAGAAACTTATCCAGAATTTGCAAGGTGTTGGACTTGATGACCTTTGATGGTCCCTTCCAGCCCAAGCCGTTCTATGATTCTGGAACTCTGCATTATACATCAGTGGTAGGTGTGTCCTGGTTTTGGCTGGGACAGAGTTAATTGTCTTCCTAGTAGCTGGTACAGTGCTGTGGTTTGGGTTTAGTACGAGAAGAATGCTGATAACACCCTGATGTTTTCAGCTGTTGCTCAGTTGTGTTTAGACTAAGTGAAGGACTTTTCAGCTTCTCATGCCCAGCCAGCAAGGAGGCTGGAGGGGCACAAGAAAGGTGGGAGGGGACACAGCCGGGACAACTGACCCAAACTGGCCAAAGGGGTATTCCATACCGTGTGATGTCATGCCCAGTATATAAATTGGGGGGAGCTGGTTGAGAGGGGTGGATAGCTGCTCGGGAACTGACTGGGCATTGGTGGGCAAGTGGTGAGCGATTGCATTGTGCACCATTTGTTTTGTGTATTCCAATCCTTTTATTATTATTGACACTTTATTGTTGTTATTAGTGTCATTGTTAGTTTCTTCCCTTCTGTTCTTTACCTTTTTTTCCGATTCTCTCCCCCATCCCACTGGGTGGTGGGGAAGTGAATGAGTAGCTGCGTGGTGCTGAGTTGCTGGCTGGGGTTAAACCACGACAAGGTATTATCATCAGCTGCTGAAAAAAGCATAGGAATGGGAGGAACCATGGGGAAATAATTGTAGTGTATGTTAATTATGTTTAGTTAGCTTGTGCTCAGTGCTCAGAAGCACATCACCCTGAATCAATTAATACCGGAAGAATGGAGAAGCATGAAAAAGGCACAACATATTATCTCTGCTCTTGAAGGCTGCAGTCTGATTCCCGCTCATTCTTCCACTAAGCAAATTTCTTACATCTAATTTCTTTCCAAAGTAAATAAAGAAAATTTCTTGAGACATATGTTACCTGTGGACAGATAGTTCATTGTTTTTTAAATTGAGTGTATATGCATACATGGGCGTGTGTGTTTCTGATGTAGCTGGTATAATAGAGCTTTCACATTCATTTTTGCTTTTTAATTGAATAGTAAATTAATTTGATTAATAAAAATCCTGGGTAGCTCCTGAATGTGAATTAAAGGAGGGCTAAGCATATAAATATAATATCTTGCAAACCAGTCATTTTGCAAAGCTTCTTATAATTTTTCTTTTCCTTTTATTTCCTTAGGGCTGTACTGGTGAGACTAGAGTGGATGCATGCTGTTCTTAAATGTTTATTTCCCTTCTTAATGGCTATTTGAATCATTGCCAGCAATGATATCTTGTAATCATTTTGTGCTATTTCTTAGTCTCTTTTAATATTATACTGTACTCTTTCTGAGAATGTCTAATATCACATTGCTGAAATGACTAATCTTTAAGTGATACCTGGCAAATATCAGATACCTGAACTGAACAGTTTAGCCATGTCTGACTTATTTTTTCCATCTTTAGAGAGGCTTGTTCCTTTCACTTCAGTGCTATTTTCCTGTGCTTTAATACATGCATTATCTTGACTCCACAGTGCTTCAGCTGAACTTAGGAAAAGTCTCAAGACCTTGAGAGCAGGACCCAGATGTATCATTTTTGGTGACAGGTAAATAAGAGACTTTCTTCTTCTCAAAAACTTAGTCTGGGAGGAGTAATGAGAGGCTACAGCAAGGAGACAGGAAATCCAAAATAAGAACAGGAAAGTGAGGATTGATTAAGATATGGAGTTGAGGTGCATACATGGCATATGCTTTGATCTTTGTCTGTGAAAACACCTATGCAAAACCTTGTTTCTTTATTTGCTGTTTTAATATAAAGCATTATTGATCCTTTGCCCATCAATCTTTTGATCTAGTATCTCTCAAAAATTCACTTCTCTGATTTGTGGCATACACTGGAAAACCTGCATCTGTATGAGAGCCCTTCTGTGTGAGCAATACACTCTAGTCACTCCAAGGCCAAGATATATGATTTAACAAACCAACAAATTATCTTTCCATTTCTAACTGATTTAAAAACAATTGCCTTACTGTTGCTTCAGAGGAGGGTGGGTCTTTCACTGTCACAAGGTCACTTTGCAAGTTTTAATTGCTGGGTGCTGTTCTGTCCTTTCATGGCTTTCTAAGTGATAAATAGCTCATCGGTTCAAAAGCTAGTCTATATAAACAAGCTTATCTCTGCCCATAGTCTTTAATGAAAAATGAGTTGTGAGTATCATTGTTAATCATGGTAATTGTTAATGTTAAGAGGGCTGGTATTATGAGTTTTCCTATTAGGCTTTCAATTCGTTATATAAAATGAGCAATCTAGTAGCCATCTATAGCATTCTAATTTTAATTATCTAGTGGCTGCATTTCAGACCACCCTTTCTTTATTGAGATTAACAAAACCTTTAATGCAGTAACCAGTGTCTTTTGATGTAATTGGGTGAAGTTACTTGAAATGTTCAATATGCAATCATATCATTAAAGATCAACTCATCACACTATGATGCGCTTCCTTCTGGGGATCGCTCTCTCTTGGTTTTGATTTAGCTTACATGACTTGCGGTGGCAATTTTACCCACATTTGTTCAGCTCTATATTAAACCCCCCCACATTTTACATGTGTAAAATGCAGGGCATGTAAGGAAAAAAAAGATAGCAAGGGAAGACTTCAGGACTAGTCAAACCTAGAGTCTGTGAAGAAGTTAACATGTGAAAGACAAAAAGAGGAACAGCTAATTTAAAACCCGCACTAAAACTTCATACAACTCCTTAGATAACCAGGAGTAGCGTTCAAAAGAATTATGGACTACAGTATCCAGACAGAAACTCCTAAAAATTCACCACACTTCATGCATATCTGCTTCAGCTTTGTAGGATGAGGTACATATGAATGTATCTTCTCTCCATCATTTGAGATACAAGTATTCATTACAGCAGCATCGTCCCCATTTAAATGAATCAAGAGGGAGAGCTGCTTTGAACATATCTGTGTGCGTCAGTGATGCAGGCTAAAGTGGCTGGCATCTCCCATTTTCTGGTTTTATATTTACATTACATATTATGGCATAATAAAGTTCCAGTTATGGAAATGCAAAAGATGGCGAAAGTGACATTTACAGATGTTTATTTGAGATGCAGAATAATTTCTTTTATCTCTAAAGTAAACCAAAGTTTTCTGTTTGTCCCATGTTTCTACTGGAAAGAGAGCAGAAAGGTTAAAAAGGCTGCAGAAAGGTTAAAAAGGCTACAGAAAGGAATAGGTTATGGAATTTCCCAGAGGGAAATATGATATTTTAAAGAAATTCTTCCACACAAACACACATGGATCTGTTTATCATGGGAGGAAACAGAAGGACATGTGGGGCATCACACCAAAATTGGTGGCACTGGGGCAGCGAGATGTTTATGGATGTTCCCAGCATACCTTGCTGATACAAACTGCCAGGAAGGGCTCCCAGATGTGAATATACTGAAATAGCTTTTCTAATAGCACTAAATCTAGTACAGGTGAGCTTTTAACCATCTTTGCCATTTGTACTGTTTGAGTTATCATTGGCTCAGTCTTCAGAAGGCTGGTTTGACTTTGATGTTTGTGAACTGTTGAAAGCTGAACAGTATTCTTTGTTCTTGCATTAATATAAGGTGTTCTGCTCAGGGCTGGAAATCCTTTTGTTTCTTTGCTATATTTAGCCTTAAAGTATGTCTATCCTTTGTTCTCAATGCTGAATTAGTTTCTTTAGGTCTCAGAATAAGGAGTCTCAAACCCTGACTAGGGACCTTTGGTGTTGTTTATTATTATTTTGTCACAGTAAAAATCATCTTCATTAATTATGGGCGAAATTCAAGCCATGATCCAGGAATTTAAAGATGCTCTGCATTTTGCACCCCTCCCTTACTTGGCGTGTTCTAAGTTTTACGGGCTGCAGGGTAAGTTGAGTCCTATTTGTACTCAGGAGGATATGGCTGTGTGTGAGGGTAGGAATGACTGCACATAGCCATAAAGGACCTGGTCCTTCAAATGCTCTCACTCTACACTAGCATTGCAGAACGTCTAAAGAAGACAGTAGGATTACTCCTGACTTCTTATAGTGCAAATAAGAACCCGCTCTCCTATTTCTAATGTTGCTGGTAGATGTTCAATATATCCATTTACTACTGCAAGCATGACCTCCAGTGAGAAGTTGATTAGCTGCATACTGAAATAAGGCCTGACCCTACGCAGAATGGAAAAGGACTTGGTGTTATGCAGCTCCTGTCAGTCCCAGAGTGCTTGTCAGCATTATGAGTTAAAGATTGATAGTGTAGTGACTGATAGTATATGAGAGGGGAGAGGTCACAAACAGGCTCTGGGTGTTAGATCCTCTGTTACAGAGGGAATATTGGCCAGAATGCAAGAGTAGTTGTCCTCTTTTCAAGAAGTGTTAACAGAAATCTGTGCTGTAATACATGTTCTGTCTTGAAATATGTTTCAAACTCTTAATGAACTTATTTATATACCTCCAGGTATAACTTCTTCTGCTCTGCAGGTGCAGATGGAGCTATACAAGTAGTGAATTAAATGGTGTGACAGTCTTGTGCATGTCGCAGGTAGGCCGCCACATCCTAGGCATAACCACCAGCCTATTCTTCTGCCAGATTGCTAGTGCACAGTTCCTTTTGCAAACAGCCAACTGCACAAACATGGAATGCACTGCATTTTCTTAACATGTAGTGAATTTGGGTGATACAGAGAATTTTGTCCATGGTACAGATGATCATAACTCTTTCAGGGCACTCTTTGTGAGAAACTAACAGGGTCTGATTCTGATAGGCTTATTTTAACTATTAACTGTTTCAACCCCTCAAATATTTTTAAAAAAGGACTTTAAATTTAGAGATGATCAAACGTCAGTATCTCTTGATCAAGGAAGTCTGTCTTTGCACACTTTGTCTTATGTTGCTGTTTACCTTCAAGAAGATCACTTGTGACACATGGTTTTAAAGAAATATTAGCCAGTTTTCTTGTGCACTATTCAGGTAAATCTACCCTAGGACCAACCCTTTCTTCTCACTTGGTGGTAATGGTGGCTTTCAGCTCCAATTCTCCCTGGGCATTTTGCACAGTCATCATTTTCCCAGCATGCCTTTCTGGTTCTATTTTTTTTTAATATGGCACAAACCAGGAAAATGAGACCAGATTTAGTAAATCAATTGTCCGCACCTATCTCTCCTCTGACTTAAAGGAGGGTTTTTTTATGGCTGTAGGGATGACCTGTGTATTGGGTCTGGCTGAGATGGAATGAATTCTCCCCATAGCAGCCTTGGTAGCGCTGTGCTCTGTATCGCTAGCTAGAAAGGTGTTGATAACAGATCAGTGTTTTGGCTACTGCTGAGCAGGGCTCACACAGCACCAAGGCTGTCTCTCCAACATTTC
>JAVKLA010000053.1:39847972-39891262 GCA_034782735.1 Sagittarius serpentarius | reverse complement strand
TCTGCCAGCTCTGTTCCACCCCCTTGTCCTTGAGGACAGTTTCCCAGGGAGTCTGACTTAGTAACTCCTTGAAGAGCCGGAATTTTGCTTTCCTAAAATTCAGGGTCTTGACTGTACTCTTTGCCAGACCCCTATCCCTCAGGAAGAAGCAGGAAAAAAGGGAAAATTTCAGCTGTAAAGGGAAGAATTCATACTTGCTGCCTGCCTCTGTAGTGGTCTGCGTTTAAAGGCACTACAGTAGAACTCCTTCTGAATGAAAAGTTGACAGAAAATAGGGTAGGGACCATCTTCATCTTTTTCCATGTGTATCTCACCTGCACAGTATCAAGAGTGAGGGAAAAGCATGATGTTTTTGGAGGAGAAGCTGATAATGGCTTAGACTGCTGGCTGAGGAAAACCGAGGGATGGTATTGCAATAGGGCACTAGACATGTTTGACAGAGGGACCTAAGTGAAAGAAATCTTTAAAGTCAAAATAGTTGCTGTTAGGCATAATATAAGTGGAAGGGAAAGGGGTGACTCTCAGCAGACAATAGGTCTTCCTAATAGGCAGCAGACAACATGAAGGGAAAAAGAGCATGGAATAGTCAAGCAAAGAGACAACAAGGCTTGGATGAGAGTTTTAGCTGTATGGAAAGCCTGAAAGATATTGTTAGATACATGTGAAAATTAGGAAATGTTCAGATATTGCCTGAGGATCTGCCTGCAAGCATGTGGGCTGAATCTATGTTCTGACCTTGTTTTTGTGGCTGAAGGGGTGAAAGGGTGATTGAATTGGGTTAACTTCTCCTCCCTGAAATTGCAATGGTCTGGGTGTGGGTTGTGGTCAGTGCAGGGAAACTTTTTTTTAAAAAGTTTAAATCTTATGTGATTCCCATTACAAAAGAAGAAAAACAATGAAGTGTAAGGTGCATTAATTATTTGCTGCAGGCATTTAAAGAGAGCTCTCAGAGATTCCATCTACTCAGCTGCAAAATAGGTTAAGATTATTATCCCCATCTCACAAGTGGGGTCTGAACCTCAAGGTCACACAGTATGTCAGTAATGGAGTCAAATAAAAAAATATCCAGCAAGCTCTTGCTCTAACCACAAGCCAGTACTGTCGCACTCAATATAGTATATAGATAGTATACTGTAAACTCCTGTGAAAAGAATCTGTGGTTTTATTACTTCAGCAATCTCAAAATCTAATTCTGATTTTGCTGGTATGGTGTCAGTGCTATGAATCTATCTCATCCAAGTCGGTTTCTCTTCAGTTTTTCAATCTGGCTTGTCTAGGGAGACGGGGTGACATTTCTCCTTGTTTTGTTCTTTTTTAATTTCTTTTACCTCTGTCACAACCCTCTAAAACAATACTTTAGAAAATGACAGAGAAGCAGTGTTTGTAAAATGTCATGATCACAAACAATCAGAGTGATTGCATGCTACATTTATCGTACATCAATGTCCCCTGCCATCAATTGCTTCTTGAAACTACAGAGGTCCATGAAGGGAAGCAGGACTTGCTCTTGCAGTGAATTGTCCTAACAACCTTTTGCAGTCCCTTGTTTTAGCAGTAGAGCTGAGCTAATTGTTTAAACCCTGTATTACCAACTCTGACTTTTTAATTCAGTGAGTTGTTAGTAGTTGTTTGCAAATATTTGCCAAAATTTTTTGCCAAGCCTTATCCCTTGCTTTGACAATTTATTGCTGAGGTTGTCTGAGCCATGCGATGTGATTTTGTTTCTGATTCTAGACTGGGTGTACTGGCTTTTTTAAAATGGAAGAATAGTGAATTGCTAAATTTGAAGACAAAGTTTCAGCTAATTTGCTGTTAGTTTCACAAATTAGCTGTCAGTCAGAATCTGTGGGAATAACAAACAGCAAATCTCCCAAATCAAAGTAAATCGCACTGCTTACTTTTAGTCACGAAAATACAAAAAAATCCATCAAAATATGCCATCTGTTCAAGCATTTTAGCATAGCTGGTGTCTATGATCCACGACTTTTTTTCATTCCCTGAAAGACTCATGAGTCAGGCTGGCCGTAAGTCCTTTCTAAGCTTTCCATTGCATTTTTAAGGCAAAGAAACAAGGAATAAAGAAAATGGCATCTTAAATACATGGTGATGCTTCTCCTTGTGGCTTCTGAAATACATGGTGATGCTTCTCCTTGCAGCATAATATACTTGTAGTCTTTATATTGCCCCACAGGCACATGTGATTTCAGAAGCAAATGAAAAGGTTGATTGTGACCTACACAGCTCACTGCAATTTAGCCTCAACACTCTTGGATATGTGTTCCACTCCTTGTTGGCTGTCTCAGTACCCAAGAGCTGTGGGGACATTGGTGCTAGAATTGTTGGGTTGATCTTTGGCATTGGAAAATTTCCAGCGATGGCTTCTTTCTGTGGTAATGTGCTTCTCCCTTCTGGCCTGGTAACGTGCAGGGATGCAGTCAATTCTAGGTGCCCAAATTTAACCAGGAGAACCTGTGTCTGGCGACAGACAGAGGAGGCTTGCTTTCTCAGAGCGGTCACCACCAGGTCCCTGCAGAGTGAGAGGTGCAGCTGAGCAGAGAGTTAACACACCAGGAGCCAAGCTATCATCAAAGTTTGTTTCACATAGGACCCCACTGCCATTTCATGAGCAGAGAGACCTCCAGCATAGACCACAGCCTCAGCCCGTTCCCATCCAGGCATTGCAACGTCATGCGGTGTTGGGAAGGGTATGTGCTTGTCAGCTGTGGCAATGAATTTGTATCAGTGGTTCAAATCCTGCTCTTCGTTGCTCGAGAGTGGTTAGGTTGATTTAACTGCAGTTGCTTGTGAGAAAGATCCGGCCTGGAAAATGGAGCTCTTTGCACAAAAATCCAGAACTGTCTTACACTTGTGTTACAAAAATCTCAGTAGCTGCCTTTCTATAATTATTTTCCTAGAAAGACTAGCACATTAATGACTTAAACTTGAATTTTGTGACGCCCTGTGATATATACCTTGAAAAAAGCCTTATCTTTGTATTCATATTTGTGTCCTTAATTGCAATCAATATGGTGAGAAACAATTTGATTCCTGCGTATCCTGCATTATCTCCTATAAGAATAAACTACAGTGCAGATTATGCAAATACTGTTGTATAAAGACAGCAGTTACTGCAGTGTCTTCCATGGTATATATCAGTGTACTGTAGCAATTAAACAGTATAGTGAAGCCATAGCAATTACCATTCTAAATTATAATAAGCAATTCAATATATACTATAGGATAAATCATTTCCTTATAGCAACCTCTGTATATGTGCTTCGGTTTTTATTCTAAAGCCCTTATTACTTGTCATCTCAACACTGTGCCATATGATTTATACCGCATGCTTGTAGTTCCAATGCATATTTATTATATGACTTTTGCCAAAAATGTTCATAATGATTATAACTCTGTTAACTTATTATCAGTTTGCAGTGGTATCTTAAAAAAAGAAATCAATGGTGTGGGAAGGAGGCATACCCTTTGATTTTTTTTCAAAAACACATCCAGATCTACACATAACCTTCATATAATCTGAAGCTTAATAAAGCTAACACCCCATAATTTTAGGGGATTTAATTCAGAATTAAACACAGGAACTACCAAGCTAAATTATATTCATTTTTAGAATCAACTTTCTTTCTAGGTAGTAAACAGATTCCCACTAAAACTTGTGCATGATTTTAATTACAGATAAGTTTCTATTTAAAGGCCACAGCATTCATGCTCAGGTTGCTAAGCTGAATTCAATACATCTATATGTTAAAGGTAGCAAGCTAATGTGTAAACAGGGAAAATATTGGAACCAATTGCTGTTAATTTGGTTTTGATCAATTCGCATTGACTGCACTTTACATGCAAATGAGAAGTGTGCTGGATTATTCCAGCTGAAAATAGCTGAGATACTGAACTCTTTTCAAAAATAAAAAACTAGAATAAATGAAAATGGAGAAACAGAAAGTGGAAAGGCCTGAGTTCAAAGTCTTGGTCAAGAGAAGCAAAGAATTACCGAATACTTACATGTTAGTATAGCTTAGTGTAGTACAGATTTATGGAGCTGTTGTGTAGGGAGTCAAGATGACAAATTCTGGATCCTGTTTAGAGTATTATCAATTTTTATGCTGTTAAGGCTACTAAAAATTGATCATTAAACTTAAAATAATTCTGAAAACTTTGCATGAACCAGGCAAATGTGGAAAAGCAAGTGTAATATAAAGACAGACAAAAAGAAAAAAGAATAAACGTGGAAGTTGCTATTTGGTAACATCAAATCTCAACAGAAAAAATTGTTTTTCTGGCTGGATATCAGGCCAAAAGTATGTGCTCTTTAACTTTATTCATGTCCGTAGTCTCACTGAGGTGGACAAAATATTTTGCATTGATGGCACTGCAGAAGAATAGGGTGAATGGACTGCAATGATCATGAGGTAGTTGTAGACCAGTGATGCATTTGATCCAGTCTCATGTAATAGTACCCACAAAAATCATTCCACCTGACTTACAATGAATGATCTGGATAGAGAAATATCCGTTGGAGCATAAAGGAGAGTGACAGTGAATGTGTGTAACGCTGCTGGTAGTAGTGTAGCTGAGCACTGTGGCACTCAGCACATGATAGATGTCCTTGCCAAAGAAGCCCTTAAGTTTATGTTTACCTTTAAGGGTGCTGTTTATATCCTATTGACTTCAACAGCACTTAAAAATATATGAAGACATTTTCTGGAACAGGAATACTTAACTTCAGTACTAATATCGCCTTTAATGACCCAGAAAGGGAAGTAACCTAAGTTGTGAGGAGTTGTGAAAACCAGGAAGGACATAGGTATACTTACAGAAGACTTCAGAGACATGGCAGGAAATGAGTAAATGAGATGCAATCTTGAAAAATACATAATGGGACAGTAATCCATAAGGAAAATATCCAAAGCAGATATCGAGTCAGGAGAAGAAAGCTGGAAAGGAATAACTACCCTGAAGTATGCCCAGGAATGATGACTTTAAACATATTAGACATGAATAAGTAATGCTCCTAGAAGCACATGGGTTTCAGCATGGTATTTCAGTTCATGATGAAACAAGGGAGTTCCACTTAAAAACCTGTAAAAAGAAAACAGCCATTAGTGGTATGAGAAAGTTGATAGGTTGTATGGCTCAGTCTGCAACTTCAACATTATCCTCATATAGAGCAGGAACTTTGCTTGGGAGTGTGGGATATGATCCAGGATTGATAGGGTAGTCATAATTAATAAAAAACTGGTTGAACTGTTAAGTGTGCAAAATCAATATATTCACTGTGTTTAGTATTGCTAACTTCCAAAATGCCACCCACCCACCTGAAAAGATGGGAGGAGTGTGAAAAGGATGTGGTCTCTGGTTACCATCATACCCTTCTTTTCAATAGCTTCAGGTGTGAGGGAAGGCTTAGTTATGAGACGAAGACTGGATTATCTTGAATTTGTCAACAAATGTCCAAGTCAGTTCCAAATATTCTTGAAACACTTGGTTAAAAAAGTTAAGAAAACTGATCTATTAAGTTTCTTTGTCCTCCCTGTATTGTTTGATTAAAAGTCCTATTGGATTTTTCTTTCTTTGTCTTTATGTTTTCTGACTGACTGCAGGCTCATAAGATTCTGACTGATTTTTCTGGGCTTGGATTCACGTGGCATATGACAATAAAAATTGTATTGATAGCTCTGGGCACTAAATTCCATTTAGCCAGAAAATAGGCATAGTTCAGACAATGCTAACTAGAGGATTGGATCATGCCTCTGTTTGTGTCAACTCTGATATACAGTTTCTCTCTCTTTAAGTAAGAGGAAGAATTCATCTGTGTCATCTTGACCACTCTGCTAAGACTGCTGGCAAGGCAACTGTTGAGTTTCTGTTATGATGCAGGTTTTTGTCTGCTGTTCTAGACCATAACCCTCAAAATTCAGAGGCAGGTCTATTAAAGCTTCTCTTGGGATACATATGGCAGAGTAGTAACTCTTTTTTTATGACTGCAATGCTGAGCACTTCCAGAATTGCTTTGAAGTTTGAGGCAAATTTACCAATATCTAGGGGACAGGAGTGCTTGCATAACTTTAAAAGAATGTTTCCATGAAACACCTAGACCTTATTTGATGGGTCTACATGGCATTGCACTGGGATCTGGAGACTTCCTTGAATCTTTTCCAGAGGCCTCACTGTGTTGAATTTCTTGGGTGTAAATGCTTTCTCAGGTTTTGTAGGTTTCCATAGGCTCACAAAATAGAGGATAAGTACAGAACCAAAAGGGCTGTCTGGTTGTATCCCAACTTATTCCATCTCTCCGGAGGAAGGGTCCTTGTGGTGGCTGTCCGTGTAGGCGCTGGTGGATTATCGTTATGTTCAGTAACTTTCCAAGACTCAGCTGCCACAGAGGGGTCTGTCTTGGGAGTGTAAGTCCTAATTAAATGCTATCATGTAATATGAGCTTTTTTACAACATAAAAAGATGTACCAGTCATTCTGGAACTTCCTTAAGATATAATTCACTGTATCCTCTTTTCCAAGAAACGTACTATGGTAGTAACATTGAAAAATAAATGCTGATGCAGCCCAGAATTTAAAATCTTTATAAGCGGCTTCTCTAGGATAGCCTGCATGTTCACGTTGACCTGCAGATTCCTTTGGAGATATGTCCCACCACAGGCAATTTGTTACATTTCTGCCATGTCATGGAGACTAGCTCTTTAAGCTTCTTGAGCTAGCTGCCTGTTTGTTGGACAACCTCTTTGGTCCAGTTTGTGCCTGATCTACTTCGTGAGATCTGGAGAAACTCCTAGTCCTCAGCTGGACTTAGTTGGGATGAGAGTTCCTGGGCTGGCATATAAATCCCTTCTGTCTCTTAAGATAGCCTTTCTTTCCATCAAAAGTGCTCTCAATTGCTGTTTTTGTGAGACAATAACTTCCGGAATTTCTAGTCATAATGTGGCCCGTGCTTTGCCATACGTTTTTATTTTCCATCTGCAATTTCTTAGCCTCAATGGCAGATTTTAACAGTACCAGCAGTCTTTTAGTTCTTTTTGTTTTTTTCTAATAGCCAATGAATTTTCTTCCTCTGCTAATGTCGTCCTTTCCTATCAGATGCTGGCTCATGCCTTTGTATCTGGATTAAACATAATAAAAAGTTCCACTTGCTTTTTACGTGATAGTTTGCCTCACCTTCTACTGCAGCAATAATTAATTGATCTGAGCTAGTGGTCAGCCACCTTTTACCATGCCGAGTACCACTGGTACTTGGTAAATACATGCAAGAAATGTGGATTATGAATGTATGCAATACATTTGTGGTGTTTGCCAGATTTCTGCTTTTTTGTGGATTCTGGCCTTCAGCCCTCAGTGTTTCCCCTGCCTGAGGTCCCCTGGACCTTAGTATTTTGCATTCCTTGCTCATGTCTCTGGTCCCAGAACACTTCAGTCTGGACTAGGTGATATACTTTGGTGGAGAAATTCTCACCTTTTGGTCTAAGAGCAATTCTAGTTTTTATGCTATAACTGTTTTGTAATGTATTATGTTCTTTTGTCCTGGAGCCACATCCCTCCTTGGTTTGCTTGTCTGGGAATGGGTTAGGTCTTGCATGGTTTGCTTTTTTGCCTTAAATCCATTAGATTTTTTTTTCTTTCTGTTTTTGCTTTTGTTTTTTTTCTTTTTCTTCTATTTTTCCTATGTTCTCTCACACAGATTTCATTTTCATTCCCTGCACGACTATTAAAAACAGAACCAGGAGCTGAATCAGCAATTAACGGCTCCCCCTCTTTTCCTAGTGCTTCCTGCCTACAGACGCAGTGTGTTGGCCCAACACTTTTTTCTCCCAAAGGCTCATCTTTGACCAGTGTCATTGTTCCAGTATCGTTGCTTGGGGGTTTTTAGTTGACTTTGCTATTTTTGGGTGCAGTTTTCCTTTACGCAAAGACCTTCTTACAATGACTGTAGTTTAAAGGGGGCTTTATTTATTATTATTTTATTTCTAGGTGGGCTGGGGGAGTAGGTTGTCTTATATTGCCAGTGTCATTTAAAACAGCAATAGTATAAAGCAGAATAAGATCCTTTAATTTTTAGTGACATTTATTATATTTTTGAATACATTATTTCTTTGGTGAAACTCCTGTTCCATTAACACAATGTCTTGTTATTTCTTCTCCCCTCCCATAAAAGTTTACTTACAATAATATTGTAAACCTAACTGCAAAATATAGGTGCCAGGCCTTGAAGGTCTTTTCCAGTTTGTTTTTTTTTAACAGTGTATCTACTGTAGGTATGTGATTTTTCACTGGTAAATGAAAATGCCAGGAACTTACTGTATGTTACTACAGCTTTGCCTGTAGTAACTTTAAATCCCATTATGATCATCTCATTTTACAGCATGCTTTGGTCCTAAGATCAATATATCAAGAGAATAGCATGCCAGTTACTATCCTTGGACACAAAGAATTCAGAGCAAATACAGCAGTCTTACACATAAGAGAAAAGGCAGCAAAGAATGTTTAAACACTGGGTCATCCACTGGGGCTCCCTGGCTTTCTGTGCCTTATGCAATAAGTTGAATATATTTACACTGAAATGTTTTTGCAATGCTTTACCCATGGTTGTACCAAGGAAGAAGAAGAAGAAGAGGAAGAGACACATGAAGAAATTGCAGCCTCTGTAAGGGCAGATATAGTCTCCAGGGCCTGGACTTGCTTCAGCACGTGCCTGGTTTTATATAAAGCAGTAGCCCCTCCACAGGAATTCAGTCCTGTGCTTGAGATTTTCTCCCAACATCAAAGATGGTGTAAAATACAGATAAAGGGAACAACAAGCAATAGAAGTATGGAGGATCGCTTATCATACTTATTCTCCATAAGCTTGTTAGTTTTTCATGTCTTATGGCCCTGACACTTTCTTCATCCTTTAAGTTTTTGAGCTGATAAAGAAGTGAATTCCAGAACTATGCAAAAGTCCTGCTTGAATTTCAGACTCCCTAACATGCTAACCTCTAGATACATATCTACTGTTGTTCCAAAGTGAAATGCATTCAAAACAGTCTGGAATCTTCAATACATAAGGATTTATCGGCTCCATGAATTGACTGCAGGTTAGTTTCCTCATGTAGAAAACCATTGCAGAGTAGGATTTTTTGACCACTTTAATAGGCAGAATCCACATAGCATCATGAAGGGCTGCTCTGAAGCACCAGGATAGTTTTCAATGCATAGAATTAACATTGGCAAAAGTGAGAAAAAAAGATTACTAGAATGAACTTGAACCTGCAGTGCCTTCTTGAGGGTTATCAGTGCGGTAGGTTTGTTTGCTAGTATTTCAATGCTGATTCCAAACCTCAGGTTGATTCAAGAGGCTGAGGTGAATAAATAATTCATAATGTTTTTCTTATTTAACTTGTTTGATTCTGTGCACACTGGGCATAACTATGCAGCTGGTGAAAAAGTCTCTGAATCAAAAATTGGGAAAACTTAGAGAAAGAAAAGAGAATACAATGTTTAAGATAAATCCAGGCAAAGCAGCTTCTTTCCCTGAGCTTGAAACTCTTAGCTTTAAGATTTGTTTTGATCAGAAATCAAGGTTTCATTTATATTTCAAAATTTACACTTTGTAAAAATAAGTACTTAAATCCTTGAAGCAGATCAAAATGTTTTGGGGTTTAGGAACTTTTTCTCTCTCAGTTTACAATGATAGCAGGTATTTTTACTTTTTAAAAACCCTCTTGCAGTATCAGCGGTTCAAACATTCCAGCACAGTGTGCTTGAAAGTGAAATGATCAACAAAACTAAAGCTGACGTTATGGGTGTTTCTTCTTTGCCAGAACTGAGGGAATTGCATGAAGTGGCAGGGAGATTTGAAAGAATACAGTGCTCTATATTGACTTTTCGTAATTTAAAATAATTTTTTTCTCTCTTTTAAAATAAAAAATAACAGTATAGTCTGTCTTTAAGGGTTTATCCCCAGTTATGGGGAACTGCTTAAAGGCCGTGACCCAGAATAAAGGAATCCAGCTCTGCTTTCTTAGGTGGTCTCTGCAGACCAGCATCTGCTCTAAGCTTGTGACTAACTTCGGTTGTGGCTTTTGAAATGAATTATTCCTTCCACACTGCAGGCAAGCATCTGGTACAGAAGGACTACTTTTTCCTCAAAGACTGGCTATTTGCAACTTTTTGAATTTGCCATCACAGATTCATTAATATTAAAATCTCAGTTACATAATATAGGGAGTATTGCTGTGAAAGCTGTATGAAGTATTCAAAATAAAAAGCAAAGTCAACACTTTGGTGAGACTTCCCATGTGAGACGTTTGATTGCAAATTGAAAATATAGACTGTGTCTACAGAGACAGTCATTGTCAAAACATTTTAAAGTAAATTGGGTGCTTCATGCTCTTGTGTTCGACCCTGTGAAATGTGCTGCTCCCAAAGGTTCAAACATGAAATCTGGAAAGGGCCAGGAAAGGCAATTTTAGACAGATCATCATGACTCAAACTAAATGAGCAGAAGTTTGTGAATGAAGGTCACTGTTGTAGTTTGCCTAGCAGCGTGGAGCAGCTGTGTCAAGGGGAGGCATTTGTGGAGAAAGACACGTCCCAACCTGAGACAAATACCTAAATATCACCTGCTTATGAATTCTTATCTTAGGATGGAAGAAGTTGCCCTCTCAAAGTGCCTTACTTTCTCCTTCCCATAGAGCAAACTTCTAGATTTGTCTGGATTAGATGCTTGACTGTCAGATGCCATGTTGGTGGGGTGGGTAGACTATCTGGAGCAGTTACTCTGTAAACAGCCACAAAAAATACACAGCATATGAAGGGCGATTAGTAATTTACTTGTGTATTCCTACATTTGTGAATGTGGGAAAGGGACTATCTCATATTCTTCAATGAAAGAACAGCCACTGCAAAAATAATAGGGATGTTATCTTGACTCTGTATTGCCCAGAGCTTCATCTTTGAAGCTGACACTTCAGCCCATTGCTCCTAGGGATGATACGTACAAAGTGGTCCCAGCCTCAACTTATCTGTCTCATTTCATTGCTCGTCTGCTGGGGAACATGTGCTGAATCAGTACAGCAAAATGACCCACAATTTATATTGCATCTCTTTTGGCTTCCCAGAGGAACTAGCTTTAGACTTTCACAAAATCAGTGTAGCAGGTTGTTGCATGAAGCAGAAACACCAAGATCAATTTCAGAATATAATGATGAGGTTTAAATGTTCTCAAAATACCATTAAATGCTTATTTTCTCTTAATATACTAGAAAAAATGTAGACTTGAACACTGTTGTTAGTTTATGTGGTGAAACTGATAACAATAATCCATTGAAGGATATGTCCGTGCCAAATCCTTTTGTAGGGAGTTTTCACTTTCTTTTCCAATTACACATTTTCACTCTTCTAATACATTAAGAAAAGCTTGGATTCCTTAATAAGTGTCTGCACAGCATGTGGTCTTGACAGAGCTAAGAACAACAATTGCTATGTTTTTAAAATGGTATGGTTTGTAAATTGTTAGATTAACCCCCATTTTAATATAATTTTTTTTGTAAGTATTGGTTTGATAGTTCACAATAACGTGTAAATGTTAAATTAAGCTGGGCTATTTGGTTTTGTCCTGGCATAATTTCACAAAGTATAAAACCATTTTTATAACAGCATGGGGCTAATACACTGAATATCTTTCCATGTAGAGCCAGAAAAAGGCAAGTTGGGAAAGAAGACTGTGAAGATTTTTCTAATGGAATAAGCTTAAAAGTAAAATTTCATGCTAAGCAATTTGCACCACAGTTTCAGTGGCATGCTGTAGTTGTAAATGAAACTTGTTTTCAAGTCTTTTGAGTAATTTATTGTGCTTATCACAACATACAATCAGTGTGTTCTCACATGTACACACAGATGTAGATAACCATGCACGTGGACATATACCATTATGTCATTTCACATATATTTTATTCTCTGCAGCAAGAAGGTGAAATTAAAAAAACCCTTTAACCTGAAGAGATGGTGACATCGTGCAGGAACGTCAGACCTCCAGGAACTTCTAGTCTTCTTGGTCTGGGCCAATCTTACTGCTTTTGTCTTCTCTTCAGAATTGCTTTCCTGTGTTGACAGAGGATTGACTACCCTCTGGAAGAAACTTCAGCTGGTGGCACCCCTCAGGCACCTTTTTGCTTCCCAAATATGAAGTTCTGACTCTCGTTTCAGGAAAACCTTACAGGTAAGAGTAATTCACCAGTGCTGGTTTTATGCAATCGGGGCCGGTTAGTTTTTATCCCATGAATGTGGCAGAATTCATTTTTCAGTTGAGTAATGCATCAATGAATCTCACAGCTACCTTCATCTTCAGATGGACTCAACAGTACACCTATAGGTAGCCATGGTCCTATTCAAACTTCAAAAAATACAGTGTAGCTCCTGTAGCATTATTTTTATTGGCACTGCATAGATGCAGCTTCAGTTCAAGTCTGCTGTAGGTGCAACAGTAGTACAGCGATGCAATAGGGGAATGTGCTTGAGGACAGAGAAGCTTTGATGTCACTGAAGGGGGTTTAGGGAGATTTGACGTGGTCCCAAACACAATAGGAAGCTTTCTTTACCAGGAACAGATTTCAGTGGATTCATCCCATAAAAGAGCGGTGCACAGCCAGATAGTGTCAACTGATATGTTTGTGACTGACTTTTTCTTTAAGTACTATAGACTTTGTATTTATTGCTGTCCCAGGAGAACACATTAGAGGACTCTTGATAGCAGGGTCTCTCTACCCTTACTGACCAGGGCTTGGTGAAGTCCAGTGACTGGGAACTGAGGTTAGAGAAATTCAGTATGCAATGTCCTAGTCGTGAAGAATTAAATGCAGGTGAAATCAGAACGGGATCAGCATGGCTGTTGCATCTTGAGGTTAAACAGTTGCTTACATCTGGCTTTTTAGTCCTTTGGCCCATGTGCATGCAGAAGCAGCAAGCTAGGTCATGCAATTACAGTAGTCTCTTCGGGTCCTTATCCTGATGGACCCTGGACTCAATCATAACTCTTGCAGTTCTCCAGTGAGTTCATACAAGTTTGTCAGCTTCACGCTTAGTCAGCTGTGACCTCATTGATGAATTTACTCCATACACAACTTAGCTTCTATGGTAGTGGTGTTGTATTGTTTCTCTGTCTTTAAAACACCAGAAACTGACTGCTGAGAACACATGACACAAAGCAGATGGACCAGTACTCTGAGGTGACATAGATGATTATGTCAAGTGTTTGCTGGAGTTACTTCAGCTGAGAAATTTCCTTGCAGACCTAGTTAGAAGGAATGTCTGAAGATCTGTGGTCTTTCTTTGCATCATGAGGAATGACTTGGCCACTGGACACATCAAATTAACCCTACATCATTTTTGGACTCTTGTCTGGGTTCCTGCTTATTGCATGCATTCTTGGTTTTGAGGAATAGAGACAAAAGAGTCTAACATTGTTTTGGGCTAGTTACATGATATCTGGATGACAATTAATTGCCAGAGAAATACAGGAGAGACTAGATTATCTAGAAGTCAATTGTCTCCTGAACTTCTATGAAGTTCATTAGAAAATTGCTTATTTTCCACAGCATGCTGACCCCCTGTCAATGAAGGATGGAGTGGTGTGCTCTGCATTTTGACTAGAACTTGCTGATTTATTAAAATTTTAAGTCATGTGTTACATCAGCATTTCTTAGTAGTAGGGGCAGATCACGAAATACTGTATTTTCCCATGTCCATGTAACATTTTTGGGTTACTGACGTACCTTAAGGAAGCGTGGTGGAAGCTGTTGCACAAAATGCTAAAGGAAACTTTGATCCAGCAGACACTATGAAAATGTAATTTGTTCTGAGAAACCTGTGTCATATCAGCACTAAGAGCCCAGTCCAGTGCCAGCTCAAGAAAACATGAGGTTTTGACTGAGCATAGGAGACCAGGAGCAGAAAGCATCGGATACTTTCCTGGATCTGGTGCTTTGCTGATCTTCCTTCTATTTCTCCTTACTGGGGCAGTAGCCGAGGACAGATTGATGAGGAAACCACATTTATTTTCTCACTGGCAAATTTTAATGCCAGCAGCTAGTTCTGGGGTGTACTCTGTGCTAAGAATGTGGTTAGAAAGCAGTCTGGGGTGGCATTGGGGGAACATCATGATTTTCTCTTTTCCATGATACAGCTCAGTGGTTTGCTCATCAGTAAATTGATTAATTGGACATATTTGAGAGTGTTTTCACAAAAATGTTTGAGCTATATGATTCCCCCCCATGCACTTTTTTTTCCTGCAAACTGCCATCATCAGTGATTTGGAAGTGTAGAAAATAGTATTATAAGGGAACAGATGCGAACAAAAGGGGTGAAATTGAATGTATTAGTATTCAGCGGTCTGCTTTTGATTACCTCGGACTGGAAAATATTTGGAAGCCACCAGGGTCCCCTCAAGTGTTATGATTTCGTAAATTCAGCCCTCGTGTGTTGGGATTCAGGCTCCCTTATTGAAATTGAATTGATATTTTGTAAACTTCATTTGTGAATAATGTGATCTGACAGGGACAAATGCGAGGGAGAATTGTTTTCAAACCTTCTCCAAATGAAACTTATTATTGGGTAAATACGGATTTCTTTGTCTCTTTTCCTCTCTTTCTATCCTGAGTGTCTTCATGGCCTGAATATGTATCAACTTTTCCAAGGTAATTGAATTGATTCAGTCATGTGTGGGCAACAGAAATGGGCAATAGAATATATTCCTGATGGGGAAAAATTGAAAAGTAGAGGGATTTCTACTCAGGTGGAGGGCTGGGAGGGTCACAGTGCTATCAGAGGAGAGAGACACGCAGGAGCTTCTTTCTGATTATCTCAGCTTTGGCCATTCTCTCCCTCAATAATCGCCCTCTGATATAACGCCGGCTTTCCAATTTTGCTGGCCAGCACCAGGCCTCAGATGTGTTACATATTAATTTCCCTTTGCAGAAAATTTGCCAAGCTTTAGCTCAAATTCAGTTAGTCGGATTGATGAAAGTGGCAAAAGGATACGACATTTACTGATTCTCCCTTTTCACCTTTGATTAGCTCAACCTGTGAATTATTCTTGCCCTGTCAGTGTGCCATTAAATGAGCTGGGGCCAAGGTTGCAAGTTCATACTTTCTGATGTAACCGAGAGAAAATACGTTGAGCCATGATTTGTCTGACAGAGACCTAGGATCGTTTCAATGCTGTGTTGCCATTGTTTTAACAGGTCAGCCCTTGGTGAAATAAAGAAACAAAAATAAAAGCTCCATCTTCCTCCTCATAATCCTCATTTCTAGCCCATATCTCTGGCACCTGCTCATTCCCGGTTGTTCTCAAGAGGAAGAACTCATTGTCTTTGCTCCAGATAAGCTGGAACAGTCCATCCCTCCTTCTCCTGGTTGATATTTTCAAATTAAAGGTTGCTAGTCTGTACTGTTTATTACCTATATGGATTGCTGCCACAGGCCGGAATCTGTGTAGTCAACTGTTTTGGTTTTTTTTCCTTTTTCTTTTCCCTCTGCCAACATGTAGCAGGTTTGATCTTTTCTGGAAATGCCAGGCTCTGGTGCTGCATGGTGCTGCAGCATTTCACCCTACCTGTGAAACATAAGGGAGAGAACTTTGTTTCCCACGCCTTCCTCTCTTACTGCACTGCTTTGACAAATTGTGCCCAGGTTTTTGTTGCTTTTTTCACTTGATGAGAGTCTTAATTTGTTGATTGTAAAGTTGTTTGGTGTTTTTTTTTAATGTCCCAATGGGAACTTTAATGTTGTTATTACAGCTTGTTTGGAAGATTGCCAGGAAGATTGTCAGTTTTGATTGTGAAGTTAGGCAACGCATGTTTAAAAGACATTTTTCGTAATGATGTTGGGCATGTATAGTGCCATTTCAAAATGCCAGATGTGCTTCAATCCATGCAGCATTGGTGGCTGCGGCCTTGAGCTAAGGGGAAAGATATGAGTTAAAGTGGAAGAAGCCAATGAATGAATAACATTCACCCATATGTTTCCCTGCAAAAACTGCGCCACAAATAATTTGCTCTCTAGCTCACACAGTAAGGATACATAGGCAATCAGCTGGCAAACCCATCCAGTTCTATCTCACAATGTCCTCATGCTGTCAGGAACTCATGGAAAGCACCTCAATCCACTCATCATGGGTTTTGGTTGCTGTCAGGGTCTGAAAGAGTGGTGAGAACCAGTGACGGTGTCTGCTGTTGTTAGCTGACCTTTGCATGATAATTTTGGGAAAACATTATCAGACACAGGAGAGAGATGGATTTGGTCCCTTCTGTGCATGACACAATAGCATTTTTACCAGAAATGCTTTTTTTTTTACCAGAAATTACCTTTGAAGAGGTGTATCATCAAACTACTCCGTGCTTTTTTTTTTTTTACCAGAAATTACCTTTGAAGAGGTGTATCATCAAACTACTCCCACTTCTTTTTTTCTAATAAACTACATTTTTGTATAAACCCAAAGGAACAATTTGGATCATATCTAACAAGAATCTTCTTGTCCTTTCTTCAGTGCATAGCTGCCATTTGCAAACTATTCACTTCAAGATAAACCTGAAAATCTGGATTTAAAGTATTTCCCTTTCTAGGAAAACTGGAGTTGTATTGAGAACTGCGGTCTTGTCTGCCTCAGTCTTTCCTGTATAATAAATATCAGCTCATAGCCATTGAGTAGAAACGATTGTTGAAAGTAGAGAGCAGTGAGGAGAGGAATTGGTGTGCTGAACTCTCTGGGAAGGGCTACCAGCTGACATGCAGCAAATACTGCTCATGGCTCTTCCATCACTCAGTGAACACAATTGGGTTTGTGTAATTTTCCACAACCAAACTGGGCTTCCCCAGGTCAATAGCCCAGATGAACAGAATCGTCAAGACAAAGCACAAAAAAACCCTTGCAATAACCTGTGTGGCTGAAAGTGTAATGTAGATGTACTCCTAAAAGCCATTCCTTGTAGAAAGTCACCTTTGGAAAGTACTAAAATCACTGACCATTAATAATGGGGCCTACATTGCAAATTAGCTTATTTTAAATCCATCAAACAACTTTCCCAATCAAAAGAAAAAATGATATATAGTCATGATAGTGTTTTCTATCTTTATTTAAGTTATTAATTTGTATACTTAAAAAAAAATTGAGCCCGCTCATAGGAACACTTTATATTCTCTCAGCCTTAAAAGTGCTCTAGCTATGGCCTGCTAACTCTTATGGCCATGAAGAATGCATGTCTTGGTTATAAATGGTATCCACTTTAGCTTCATAGCTTAGAGCTGAATAAACACAGAATCACTGAATTGTACTCAATGGCTCTATTTATACTGTATTTTGTTAACATCTGACATAAATCAAGCGTGATTTGATTGACTATACCCAAAGTAGAGCTGGAATAAAATAATGAGGGTGTTTGTTAGCTGAGCTGCCAGTCTTTAGTAGTAATGACACTTAACGTAATAGGTAGCAGGTAGGTTAAAATGTGCTTTTTATTTGTTGTACATACATTTTATAAAAGAAAGATGTAGTAAGGCCCAGGGTGCCATTTTTCACACCACCCCTCCAGATAGGAAGCTAATTAAAAACAAGGCAAAAAAACTGATCATGAATGAATGCATTGGCCATTGTTTAGTGTTATACAGAACTGTACAAAAAAGATCATTAAATTCCATTCATCACTTTGGCTTTAAATTGATGCAAAAGACTTGTACTTCTGTACATAAGGTAGAGGCTAAGTAGGAAGGGTATTAAATCAGTTTGAGAGTCTTGGGAAAGAAAGCATTTAGCAAGAGAAATAATAAAGAGCAGAATATGATAACATTGCTCTAAGGAGTGTTAGCTCGTTTGTTTTGAATGCAATTCTGAAAGGGCAAGATGGAGGCAATATAAATGTTAATACTAAAATCCAGAGGGTTTGAAATTTTCAGCGGAAGTACTTGGTGTCACTGCAATAACCAAATGCATTTTTGTCATCTTCAAGTTTAAAAGTCTGCTTTATAGAAGCCGATGGTATAAATTTTAGAACTAATGTCTTACAAAATTGTAAACCATTATTTTAAAGTGTACTTTAGACTAGAACTTCAAGTTTTAGATTTTGAGTGGCTACTAAATATTTTTTTTTACAAAATGTATTAAATTTCTCTTTTGAAAGCTTCTCCAAGTATCAGATGGAACAGCTGAACAGTCTGTGAGCAAATGCACTTGGATACTAATTAACTGATTTGCGTAAAGCTATTTTCTACAGGCATTGAGAGGATACAATCATTATAGTCATAAAAATTGACTTCTGTTTGTTACACACACTTCTACTGGAGTCATAAAAATTATTCTCAGCTCTCGTGTGCATGTAGCTACAAACTGCTATTAACGCTGCCACTTGCACTTTGTCATAAAATACTAATTGCTTATTGACCAGGTCACAGAATTCAGGCAAAAAGTATATCTAATACAAATAACGAAGTCTGGAAACCAACCTGCCTCATCTAACACCAGAGAGTGTGGTTCAACCCCTGAAATAGATCCTCTGGCCAAGACCCGTATCCCACCCCAGGGTGTGGGTCACAGTGGGGACTGTTTGCACAGTGTCATACTTAAGCTTCTGTTTGCAGGATCAGGACTATCCTTGGGTAAACATGATTTCCCTGAGTCTCAATACTGCCCTATAGAAGAGAGAACAGACCTAGAAAGGGATTTGCAGTCAAACAGCCAAGCAAGCTGGATCCATGTTGCTCCCACTGAACTTCATCTTGTATTATTAAATATTGCCTATGTCCCTGACTAAGACCTCAGTGCAAAAGTGCTGGAAAAGGCAGGAAATTTCAAGGGAATTGAAAGGTTTTAGGAACTGGACTGCCCGTGAATTAGCGCACAGGCCTTGAGTTTCTGCTGTATCCCAATACCTAGCAAAATCAAGTTGTCCCCAAAAGAAGAGTGCTTCCCCAGTGACACAAGTGAAGATGAAAGGCAAGATGATGAAGAGAAGAGAAAAGGGAAAGGACAGTGAAACTTTCAAAACCCTGGCTTTGCAACATGGTCATCTGTGCTGCCATGTATCTATGTGTACTTTATTCACTGTTGTGCTGGCAGTGGGGCTGGCAGATGTGTTGACAGGTGAGATTCATCGTAGCAGGGGTGCAAATGCATCTGTCTGCATGCTAACAAGTCCTTATGCAGCCAGGAGGGCTGGGGAGAAAGATAATGGTCAGAAATTCCTGTTCAGAGGAACTAAAACCACTCAATGACGGTTTTGCTGGTTTGAGAAGTGTGGTGGAAATTAGCTCTGTCCCAAAGTTGGTGTAAAGTCTTACACCCAGGTTGGTCCCTACTGGAGACACCGAGTATCTGAACTCCCCTGGTTCATTC
Source organism: Sagittarius serpentarius (assembly GCA_034782735.1). NCBI lineage: Eukaryota > Metazoa > Chordata > Aves > Accipitriformes > Sagittariidae > Sagittarius > Sagittarius serpentarius. The sequence continues at coordinate 39,871,879 of JAVKLA010000053.1, read as the reverse complement.
ATCATTATAAACACCGGCCTCTGTGCAGAGTGCTGGGACAATCAGAGTGTCTCAGTGTTTGAAGGGCAGGGACAAGTCCAGGGCCCTCTTCCATCCCTGGCCCCCCTTTAGTTACTGGTGCTCTAGCAGAGATCTAACAGGAGATGAGAGCACACGAGAGAGCTGGCCACAACCTTGGTGCTGTGTGCTAGAAGACATTTTAATGAAAACATCAGCCATTTGGCACAACTTGGTCCATTTCTGTAAATAAATAAGTGAATTTTCAGATGATTTAATGAGTCAGCTGTCTGAGGAAAGCCTGAGCATTGTCCAAAGATGGCTCTGACTCCGTCAGAGGCAGAGATCCTCCCAGCTTCAGGGACGTGATGGAAGGAGAGCAGCTTTGGTCTCTTCCGTTCTATCGCTTCTAAAGCTGCTCTGCATTGTGTACTGCTTTTTATTATGGCTGAGGGGGAGGTGATCTGATTTCTGACTGTCTAACAAGCCATTTTTATCATACTCAGCAATGGACTGAGCAACGGTACCTGACCACTGAAAATGAGAAAAAAACATAGAAACTTGTTGCCATGCTATTCAATTCAATGCCTGCATAACTCTGCTGTGAGCAGCTTCTCAAAGGAGTTTGAAAGACTGTGACAACAGAAGTATCTAGGAGAAAACAAACAGCTCTGGACTGAATCCCTTCATAAAGATATTTTTAATTCATCCTCTGATAACAATCTCATTTCTCACACACAGACGCTGTATTGGTTGCTTCACAGTCTCTAAGACATTAAAAATAGAAGTGATACAAAGAGAGATTTACTTACTGCTCAAGATCAAGGCATCAAGGGACATATGTATTGCTGGGGATTTTTTGGGTAGCAATGTAATAGATTCTAAAGTTTATAACTTAATATATAACTTTATAACTTAAACTCATCTCTTTGCTGCTAACTCAGAGTGTTTCAGAGCTGGCTATAGTGCAGACAGTGGCATATTGCCTGTACAAAGGTCCTAAAAAGCCATGATTTCAAAAATGTATTCTAAAGTTAAAATCTGTTTCACGACTTGAATGACATAAACTGATTTCTATGGGCTGAACATCTTCCTTCTTTCTCTGAAGTTAACAAAGTTGCATCAGGGTGTGATGAGCACCAGGAAAATCTGATCCATGGAAACAATGGAAGAGACCATGAAATACAACTTTGTGTGCTGTTGTGCTTCTATCTAAACACAAATAAGTCCAGACAAGTGACCAATTGACTTAGTGATTATGGTGAAGCAGTGGTACTTACTGCTTCTCACACTCAGTGTTTTGAAAGATGAGCTAAATGGTTTGCACTGCACATCTTGCCCAAAGTGCAGGAGGTGGGGAGGTGCAATTCCAGGTCACTCTTCATGGTGTCATGGTTAGTAACACACAGCTGCAGATCTTTCCAAGATGTCTCATCAACAGGGACCCTAAGAGCTGGGGTTTTTTCCAGAAAGAAAAAAAAAAAGAGAGATTTCTTCCTGAGTTTGAATGGAAAGGGCTCATGCTAATAACTCAGGGATCAGGTGAGCTCGTGGTCTCAAGAGGATTAGCTACACAGTCCTTACAATTTTATTGCAGTGTTCCACTGTCCTGTTTGTTTCTTTAAGGTCTACATTTTCACATCAGAATTCTGATTTGATCTTTTTTTCTGTGTAATTTTCAGCTTCATTTAGAAAACTTTTTTTTTAGCCCAGGTCCCTGTGCTCCTAAAATCCTCTATTAAGATGTTCCAAGTTAGATATCCACGGTTTTTAAGCTTTTGGACTTTAGATGGGCACCTAAAGTGCTTTTGAAATTCAGTGTGCCAGAGATGGAACAAGATTATAATGTATCAGTAGCTGCTGTTTAAAAAATTGATTTTATTTCATTTAAGACAGAATTTGCAAAGCCTTGCAGAGTTACGTGTGTTTAAAACACACACGTTTTATTGAGAATTGGGTATCTTATTCTTTTAGGTAGTTTTGAAAATCTCAGCCTACTTTTTTTTTAGAATTATTTGATATTTCTTCAAGGAAATCTATCCATGACCCTTTTACAGAGTAAAATGCTTCTCTCAGATCTCTGTGGTAGAATTCATCATTGATATTATGTTCTCCCTACCTGCATGCAAAGCAAAACCCTTTCTCTTTGCTTTATTTTCCCTGTTCTCTATTTCTCTTTTGCGGTGCATTTACCTCAGTGGCTATTACCATGGTGTTCAAGTCAATAGAATGTCCAGTGTCCTGTATAATATAGTCTTAATTTTTCCACCCACAGGCTTTGATTTTGATCTGGACACTTCCACCACAATCCTATACTTAATAATTAAAATCTTCATGTTTTTTGCACAAGATCCCTATTTTCCTTTCTGATGCATTCAGGCACTGTGGATTGTTCCCTGAAGCCAAATCTATACTTTTTATTGTTATGTGAATATTCTGCTCATACTAGAAATTACACTTTTACTTCCTATTCAATAAATATCTATGACATTCAGCTCAGCAATGGGTATTAATCTGTCAGAACACTAATTTATGATAAGAATAGTGTAATATCAATAGGTTTGTGGATCAGAAATGTGTAAATATGAAGTTCAATCAGTGGCTATTCTGTGAGTTAAATTCTAAGCAAACATTCCTTTCCAAAATCTAGTAAGGACTGTTTTATCTCGTTTCAAAGCTGATCTGAAATGTGAGGTGATTTACGAACTTAGAAGACTCTTCTTTGAAATTTTTCTTTCTGCTTTTTGTGACAATATATAAGCCATCAGGTTGTTGAGGATGAGAATACATTTCAGTTACTTCATTGGGATATAGCTCAATATTAACTTTCTGGTCTGCTGTCTTACTGAACAATGCCTGTTCCACTGACAGTTCATTTAGATATTGTCATGGTGTTGGAAGCTTTAAAGGGGTTAATGAGGTATTTATTCCATTATTGTTATTGGAAATTACAGTGTCTAGAACACTTACACAAGAAGATTAAAGATAGATGCTTTAGACCACTTTCTATAGTCTGATAGGCCATTATTTTCTGGTTCATAACACAAAATAGTACTTTTCATCAAGGAGCTCATATTCTCTAGATGATTCAAAAATTCACAGACCAAAACCAATGTGAAATATTAAGTTCCTAATACTTTTTTAACCCCAAACAAGTTATAATGCAAATGTTTTAATCAAACAAGGTGAAATAGTTACACACGTTTCTCTCTGTGAAGTCTGACGATGAAAAGGGTGCCTTGAGAAATGGGAGTAGACCTCCCCTAGCCTAGCCTCTACTTAATGCTTAGCAGATATGGCAAACTCTGCTGCTTCTGATTTTAGTTATTTTGCACAGGATTCAAAACTTTCTTGCTTCCCTGATTTTCAATGGGAAGACATTGTGTCTGGTTTTGCTATTTTAATGTGGTTCCTTGGGGTGACGAACAACCGTTTCACACTGGAAGGACCGCAGATGTTGTCCATGAGTTGTGTGCTCTGTTTGAGATATTTGGGATCCTGTCCATGTGTGCCGCATGAAAATGCCAGCTGTAGTTTTTCAGTCCTGAGGGCCAGGAAACCATCTCATAGCCCTTCAGCCTGTTCTGGTTGTGCAATGTGGTGATGGAGCAAGCAGAGATCTGTAAGGGCTTTCTTGACAGTTGAGAATTAGTAGAGCAAGCCTTTGCAATCTTTCATGCTCTCCTGGTATATACTGTAAAAGAAATGATGCAACCAGTTGTTTTACTAGATGATAGGTAGCTCCTGGTAACTAGATCCTGAGCACACGTCTAACAGCAGCTGAGGAGAGGGACAGCTGGGGAGAAGCGCATCTCCATCCTTGCAGATAATCAAAAGCCGTATGAGCATGGTCCTGGGAAACTTGCTCTAGGTGATCCTGCTTGAGCTGGTGACCCTTCTTCAGCGGCTTGACCCTGCTTGGGCAGGGGGGTTGAACAGGATCACCTCCAGAGTTCCCTTCCAAACTCAACCATTCTGTAATTCTGTGAAGCGCCCTTGATGGCTCACGTGCTCTCTTGCACCCCTGGGTGCACGGGATGGGGAAGACGCACAGCAGGGTACGTACACCAGAAATCTCAGGGCTTCTTCTCGCAGCTCCTTTCGCAGGGCAGCACCTGTCTGTAAAGCAGATGTCTTCCCAGCTCCGTTGAGAAGCATGTGGCCCTTCTCCTGATGGTGGGATTTATTTCCCACACTATTTGTTGTGAAGCAGTAAGTGTGGCAGTGTTTAATCCCTTACTCTCCCTTTGCCTGGAGACACTGAAGGGCTGCGCGGTCCATAGTGGATGTTATCCGTACTGCACTGCCGTAGGTGCAGCGCCTCAGTGTCACCCAGGATGTCTCTGACTGAGCCCATGGGAGGGTCTAGGACTCCTGACCCTCAGTTTGGTGTCTTCCCCTCTCAAGCATCCTTCCCTCTCTGCCTTAGCATTTTCTTCCTAGATACTATTTGAGAAAGACAGCAAGGTAACAGGCTGCAAAACAATATAGTCTAGAGCCAAGATGTATTGGGAGATACCCATGTGGCAGAAAACAACTTCACTGTAACAGAAATTAGTCTTATTTTCACACAGCAGGACAATGCATAATCTGATGCATTCTCTCTCACAAAGTAACTTTAACATCTTGAATATCATTTTGGAAAAAGAAAACTTCAACTGAGAAAGTTTGTGCTTAAAAACAGAAAAAACCCAAACCATTTCTAGATTTGGGTGTTGGGCTTTTTTTTTTCCATTTATGAGGTGGAGATAGGTTATAAGTCAGAAAAAAAAAGTATTTATAGATGATACACAGCTAGCAATACCCGTTTCTACTGGCCAGTACATCTGTGTGACTATTTCATCTTCCATGGTAACTTAAACACAAGAAAAAAGCCTTTACAGTTCAGGGCACTGCTGCCTGGCCAGAGATTGAGTGGGTTTGTAATAATTCATAGACCTTTCACTTTCATTTTTCTAGTGCTGAGGAATTACATTCTGCTATTAAAATGGCTATGTGAATTGCCTGGGAGAGCATATATATTCTACCTGCTCGAACAGATAAATAGAGCGTCGTGGAGAGCAGGGAGTTCTTAATAGCAGATATGCTAAAGAATCCAGACGGCTTGAAAGAGAATAGCATTGTGTTTCCTCTCATTCGCTGGTTATTTTTCAGGTAGGATCCCTTAAAAGATGTAGAGTAGCAAGCACTTTTTATCTTTCTTGGGCACGAGCCACATGTGTTTTTTAACTTTTGTGCTAATTAAGAGCAAGACAGCCTTGTAGTGGAGCATGAATCTGAAATCCTTAAGTGGCTGAATGGTTGGATAAAGTGTTGACTATCAGCTGCCGGATCTGTGCGTGAATGGCTTGAGAATATCCCGGGCAGACACTCTGCAGTGGCGGCTGGGCATAGTTTGTGGGTAGTTCAGGCGAGGTTAGGATCTTCTCAGTTATTCATTGGCATCAGTTTAACAGTCTTGGCCTCAATGACAGCATCTGGAGTACAAGCAACTCCGACGTGGAGAGCTTGGTAGAGCTCGGGGGAATTTCTGGTGCTCCTTCCTTTCCAGAGTCAGAACTGTACCTAGTGTTCTTCTTTTTTATTTTCAGAATTCATTGATTTCCCTGCTTGGCTGGCAGGAGCCTGGAGGAGAAAATGAGTGTTTCTTCTGGGAATTTAATTCTTAATGGTAGACAATGCTTGTCTGAGACTTCCAGCTATAATAGAAAATGCTTCCATTAAAGATAACTGGAAGAACTCAGCCTGGAGAGGTTCCTGGGAGGAAGTAATGTGTGTTTATTGGTTTCCCTGCTATATGGGCTTTGACTGGTTTGCATGTATGTGATTGCAGCAAATTGTAGACTCAGCACATGGGTCTCAGAAGTAAAGAGAATGTCATAGACTCAACCGCCAGTAAGAATAGTCAGGATCAGATCATGCCAAAATACAACATTTTGGTTGAACTTTCAGGCTATTTGCAGAAAAATATCATGGCTCTCATTTCCCGATTTAAACAGCTGTACTCAAGGTAAAAGAAAAAGCTGAAAGGTAGTAGCCTGTCTCTAAGCTGTTTCACTTCTCATGTGAGACATGGAGTCAGCTAAAAAAAAAAAAATCAAAAATATGTTCCTTGGTCTTTGTCTCTTCAGACTCCAGTTTCTCCTTCAGTGGGCACAGCCTTATATTCTCAGTGCTCCATAAGGGGTTATAAGATGTTGGCCTTGAGCCTCCATAAAAAATCCCAACAGCAAAGCTTTGTGCGGAATGAGGAATGTAATTCACTGGTGTCCACAATATAAGCTGAGATTTGTGCATGCCAAGAGCCATGCATGTTCCCAATAACAATGTCATGCTCTTATTGTCATCCTCATAAACCTTCAGACAAGTCTGCAAAATATCTATTCATTCAGTATTCTTTTTTTTTTCTTCCTTTTTTTAATAAACCCTAAATCTTGCCCTTGCATTTTACAGACTGATAAGTGTCCTGACATTGCAGAACCTGGGGTAGATTGTATCAACCTTCATTCTTTCCCTTGCAGGTGTAGCCTTGCAATATGTGACATGCCATTCATAATATGAGCGGGAGTGTACAATACAGACTACCAGTCTTTTGTTACTGGATGGAAAATGGAGCTCAATTTTTAAATTGATTTTGGGAGAGGGAGGGAAGAGAAGAAATGGGTATTTATTAATTTCTGCTGCTAGTAAAACCCTTCACTTTCGAATTTATAAAAGTGCCCATCTTTGGAGCTCAGGTTCAGTGTGTCTCAAGCCAGTGAAGCTGCACTGGTTCCCACGAGAAGTGCTTCAGCACTCTGAATTACTTTAGTGCAAATTATAAATTCAGGTATAAAGAACCTAGAATAAATATTGCTCTGTGGGGTGGCAGCATAAAGGCCTTTTTCTCAGTTCATGTTGTCTCATGTCCTTAAGGAACAACTCTGGTGAAATCAACGGAGCTAAGCTAAGTTAAAAATGTTTTGGAAGAAAGGCTGGGCTTGATTTGCTATATTAAGCTCCTACCAGATGAAACTATCCCATCTGTCTTTGCAGTTACTGTAATGCATAGAGATGCCACTAGTATTTTAACAAATACTCTAGGGTTAATTACTAAATTTTACATGTTAAACCATCATAAATCAAGAGTTACACCATTGAAGTCAGTGGTGCTAAACAAGTCTCAGGATGCTGTAAATGAAGGAAGGCTCATGAGCAGTTCAGCCTAACTAGGAAAATGAATGGTGCTAGTTAAAAAATTATTTCCATTACATTTCGCATTGGTTTCATATGTGTGATATGTAGGACAGGTCTTCAGTTAGACTACATTGCTCTAGTTTCACTGATGTTCCTGGGGGGAGGACAATTTATACAAATTGGCTATATTCTTTATTCTTCTGACTGCATACATAACTTACGATTTAAAAATATTTTGGTCCAATTTGTGTGCTGGGACAATCTTATATCTGGTTTATCAAAGTGGCTTAGCCACTTTGCGTATATAATTGCTACATATGCAGTTGCAAATCAAACTTCGCCAATTATGATTACTGGAAGAAATCCTTTTGGCTGTAGTAATTCTGCATACAAATACGTGATGGAATGGTCAATGCTGAAAGCCTGTACTGGGGAATGCTACATTCTGGGAGAGCTGGAAAATAGTTTTATTTCCATAACATGCTGAAGAATATGCCACAACATTATTAATCATTAAGAAAACAATTTAAATAATTATTTTGCTAGGACATAGTGCTACATATCTCATATGTAAAAAAATTGCCCATGACTTCAGTAGGAAATGAATTCTTCTAGATTAAATAGTACTATTTCTACATTGGCCTCTATCTTTCAGAGAATACGATTTGATTATTGTTTTTTAAATTTTTAGATACTTAGATATGGAACCTTTTGTAACAGAGTTGGGTACTTGAAACAGTTGGGATTTACAAGTGATTACTTTTAATTAATTTGTTCACTTTTTGTTGTATTTTTATTGACTAATAAATATCTGAAGAGGAAAAGGAGGTCTCTGCAGGAACTGCATGCAAAAATGCATTCTGAAAAGCAAGGTGGACCCAGGCTGAATTTTGTGGTCTCTGTGAAATGATTTGCAGTTTTTGTGAAATCTTCACAATTTACACTCAAGGGCATTGACTTTTGTGAGTCCTGGGTCATGGCCAGTTTTCCCTGGCTGGGAAATCAGGTGTCCCAAGTATTAAGCACTGAGCATTTTGCTTTGAAAGGACCAGCTCAAGTGTAGCCATGAGCGGTTACTGTTCTGCTCATTGTGTTGTATCGTGGCTGTTGGATTGTGAATCTGGAAAGAAATACAATAATTTCAATATAATTCCTTGAGCTGTTGTTTACGTCATATATTCCACCCCAAACAACATCTGTGACTACCACAGAAGAAACAAAACTACAAAGTACCCTCTCGTTTCCTTAGACTTGTTCCCCAGGCCATGGCTGAAGCATATTAGTGTGATGACGGGAATTTCATGACTGATAACTGTATCATTAAAAGCTCAAAACTAATCACTGGGTATCAGTATACCTGAAGTAGTCTTGCTTGTCTAAAAAATTGATTAAACCCATCTTTAGGCAGAATATCTATTGCAAAAAAAAGATCTGAAAGAAAATTGATTTTGATTCCTTGTAACATAAAGTGATGATCATTTCTTTCACTCCTACTAGTACATAATCAAACATGAGCTATAAGATCAGTTACAAAATTATTCTGCTTTTAGCTGCTAGCATACTTCACCCAAACCAGAGCTTATAAGGCAAGAACTCTTGACCTATTTTCTGTGGTTTGCTAGGTTTTCAAGAATGAAAGACGGGAGCCAGAGTGGCTGCACCAAAAACTCATGGAAAGCAATAAGGGATCTCAATCTGTTATATGCAGTGGAGAATCAGCTGTGAACGACTTCAAGACACCCTAGTCTCCAAGCTATGCATGATTTATGGGGGTATCTAACCCTAAGAGCAATGTGAGCAGACCACTGCTGTGATTAAATCCTATTTGAATGTTTTGTTAGGATAGTTCATGACAGGACAAAGGGCTTCTTATTCCCTTGAGACAACATCTCACACATAGCCTTCCTCCCTTGGCTTTCTCTGTACTAATCACCCCTAAAAGCTAAATAACAGAGGTTTCTGAAAAAGCCTGAAGGAGGAGTCCTAAGGCAAATAGTTAATGCCTGATCTCCCAGACACAGGGCTAATTAACTGAATCTTTAAAACATCATGATGGGGATTTTCTGCATGCAGGTATTATCAATTACCCCATGAATTCAAGAGCTGCAATTCCTGGTAATTATCACCACGTATTCATTGCAGAGGACAGGACTGTACAAGGGGAAATAGCTGCTGCAAACATGAAATTCCCAAGTTAAATTGTGCCTTTGAATAGAAGAGATCCATACGTTGAGAATCAAGACAAAGAAGTGAAACATTCTCTGTGCGTGATACACAGAGATAGCAAGTGATAAGGATATAGGGAATAAAACAGCCAGATACATTACACTTCCAGCCTGGCACCTGCACACTTCTGCACACATTTGCACGTGCAGTGCCATCATATGCATTTTCTGTCTCGGATAACATAGGCAATTACCAGTGTTATGAGCTGCCAGATTCACAGGTGATGGGGGAAAGTTGTCATGCCCATATCATCCTAAGTTTTAGTTTAACTCAGCGAGAGTGAATGCAGGTACCGCTGAAGGCTGCTTGAGCTGGAAATGACAGGTTAGCTGTGTTTGTGTGCTGTGAACAGCTAACACACATCCTTGGCCACGGGGCACTGGGAAGTCGAATTCATTCTGGGACTCAGTTTTCAGACCTAGGGAGCTTAAAGTGAAATATTTGAATGTGTAGCTAAAGCATATTAATGCTAGCTTGATGCCAGTCTGGTTACTGGATTAGCACTGGGCTGCACAAAATAAGTATTTAGGTGAATATGGATTTAGATGGTTATAGGCAGCCGAGTGTAAAGATTAGGCTCTGGGCTCAAACATGAAGACAAGTTATTCAGCATGGGGTCTATTGATTTTCCAAAAAGAGTAACAAGCTTTCTCTTTTTCACATCTCTTACTCAGATGTTAGATACTACTGAAAGTGAGGCCTCGGGCACAGCTAATGGGCTTCCCAGTGTTCAGAACCGAAGGGAGCGTTCCTGTGCATCACCTGTAAAACAGGGGTAAGAAACAAATTAGTACTTTTTTTGTGATCTGTCATGATGCAAAATTTATAAAGAGGGATCATTTTAAAAGCACAGGATGTGCAAAACCTGCACATCAAGGAGTAACATGACATTGAAGTTTTCATGAGAAATTTCAGGTCTGTGCTTATATGGGTGGGTCCCCGGGTGGACTAATCCTGGTCCTGGGATTGACTAATCTGCAATGTCCAGTTTACCCCTTTTCCTGTTTACTCTGTGTGAAGGCATGGGTGCTAATACAAACAGGATGATATTTTTAGCTCATCTCAAGAGGTTTCCAAAGCTGTGTGTTATAAATTATTTGTGATGTGACTGTAGATACGGTTTGGTTTTGGGAAAATCCTTATTGCCAGATGTGGTGGTGGTGTTTTTGAAAGCTAGAAGTGTCGGTTCTAAGTTATTTGCCTAGTAGAATATTTTCTGTTAAGTAGGGAGTCCGTGAAAAAAAAATACATACCCCACTAAATGATATTAAACACTGAAAGCATGAAGTGGTCATTCTGCACTGACAACTGCCCTGCCGAAGTTTGGATGATCACACAGTTGTCAGTTTTGCTGTTCAGAAGCGTATATCTTTCAGGCAAGGTAGGATAGGCTTAGCATGGCCTCAAGCTGCACCATGACGCCACCATGAATGATGTCTTATTATTGACCTGAACTGATTATTCAGAGACGTTCTTGTTATGCTTAAACTCCAAGACCTAACATCACTGGGCAGACAGTCAGTGTTTTAAATCTTAACAGGTGGTACAGTTTAGACCAGCCAAAAAAAATTACTCTTGAAATTTATTCACGGTAAACTTTCACAAATTTATAATTCAATGAATAAGTTTTTCCACCAGGCCCTCTTACTTATTTTATCCTTTGTGACATTTAAATTGCACCCTTGATGCAAATGTTACCCAGAACCTATAACTTGAATATGCTTTTGTTAAAAGTGAAGTCAGCAAATTGTTCTTACATTTGACTTAGTATCTTGACTTTCACAGTGCGGCTTGTGCCAGTTCTACCAGTGATCAAAGTCTGCATTTTTTTCCTTGTGGCAGCTCCTAAAGGCACTATCTGGGATTGGAGCCTTGTGCTATGGACCATAGCCATATAGAGAAGACTCAAGCACTGAAAATCAGAAATGTGTTTAACTAATGTTTTGAATTGGGTCCCTGGAGATTTTTCTTTCATCTTCTCTTACTCTGTTCCCTCCTCTGGTTTTTTTTGTTGTTTTTTTTTTTTTTAAATAGGCAGAAACATGGACAGAGTTAGACACACATGTGCACACATGCAATCACAAGTGAGCAGCGTAATGATAAGAGTAATCTCTTTGTCTCTTGATACAGACATATTAAGTGATTTTCTGGTGTTTTTCCTTCAACTTGTTTTTCTCTGTCTTTCCTTTCTGCAAAGTAAAGGGAGGGAAGAGTTGGGGATTTTTTTGTATTTGATTTTTTCCCTTAAATCAGCTTGGGGTATTTTTGGTGTTTATTTCTGTGAATATAGGTATGATCAGCAGATCCCTAATGAACCCACTAGCTCTGGTTATGTGCAATTTTAGTTCCTTGCACCCTGTTAACATAGAGTCTTAGTGCAGCTGGTGAGTTTTAAAATAATCTCGGAGTGCTTCACTGGACTGAAGAAATAATTAATTGAAGGCTCTCAGCACGTGCTAAGTAGCTCCGTTGAGTCTGAAGATCTGAACAATTGCTTTGTTTTTTCCTTTCCTTATCACCATTAGCCATTTTCACTGGATAGAGATACAAAATAACTAGCCTTTACAGTGAGCCATTAAACTGTCATTTGGGCAACTGTGCATGAAGAGGCATCAGATAACGGTCAGTGCTGGAGTAGAACAGGGTTTGTGAATCATAGCTGTCTCCACTGTACTTAAATCACATTCACCACTGGAGCAGTCAAGGGTTTCATTAAAGGGAGAAGCATTCATCTAGAGAAATATAACCAAAAAATGAGTGTAAATAAAAGCCTTACATTTTTCTCTATTTCTCTTCATGTTTTATTTACCACAGTGGGGGCTTAACAAGGTAGCAAATGTAAAGAGCAGTGAGATAACCATGCAGAAGAGGATTCTGAAAATGAACATGGTGACATTTTAAAAGAGACGTTCCACACTGTCCAGATTTAGGGTTTTTTTTTATTTACACAGCACTTAGGGGGATGGTGGAGGGGAAGCTGTGAATATATTTCAGTGGGGCAAGTGCAAAACTGACTGAAAAAAAAAAGTCTACCTCTGCAGACATAAACATCTGAAAAGAGGAAGTAATTTCTGTTGAGAAATAAGATTTTTCCTCTACCACTTACAAAGCATGCAGAAAATAAAAATAGTCACTTTCAAATGATTGGTGTTAATTACGCGACGCTGCTTGAAAGGTGCTAATTACTGCACACACAAAAATTGCAGTCTTTGCTCCCAAAGAGTGTACAGTTTAAATAATGAAGGTCTCTGCAAGTGAACAAAACCCAGAAGGCACTATGGGGGCCTGGGGAGAGGGGAAGGGGCAGAAGGCCAGGAGGCTACAACAGCACGACAACCATGTGGCTTCTCCACTGCCTCTCTGATACTTGTGATCTGAGTCTTTTAAAAATGTAAAAAAAAAAAAAGGCGGGGGTTGAAATGGGGTGACAGAGGAGAAAAGGTTTTACACACAGAGGGTGATGGGCAGAGAGCCTTGGGTCTGAATTATATGGTGGTGAAAGCACAAAGAGCCTGGGGTAAGGCGTAAAGCAGAAATGGGTGTACAGCATGCAGGAGGCCTAGACCTGCCTGAAATCTGGATGCTGAATACAAGCGTGCTTTCCTCTGTCCCCTTCCTTCTGCATTTCCTTGGCAAGGCTGCATTGGCTGTCCTCGGCAAAAAGCACCTTGTCCCCCTGGGAACAGGCACAGACTGCCCAAAGAGGGAAATCTGTGAGCCACTGCCCCTTCAGGGCAAAAATGTAGCTCTTGCTAAGAAATGGTGGGGCTGAACTTTCCCTTGCTGCTGCCAGAAAAAGGAGGACAATTAACCCACCCAGCGACTCCTCCTCAGAGCACCTCAGGGCTGCTGGCCCAGCAGCATTGACCAAATTTTCCTTTTCTACTTGGAACCAGCCATTGACTGTGCCTGTCTGTCAGGGAAGAGGGATCCTCTCTCCCTCTGCAGCAGCCCATCATTTCAGCTCCTCAGGGAACCTAGACCTGCTACCACCGCTCTGCGAGGGGAGGGGAAGACGCTCTGCATCTCTCCTCTCCCTGTGCGAGCACAGGAGGCAGCAAGATTTATCCTCTGGGCCTCACATTCAGCCTTCTCTAACGTAATTCCCGGATGCCGGGCTTTATACAGCAGTCTCTTAAGCGCCTGCAAACTGAAGGCCAGAAATGACATCACAAGCCTCCTCTGAGCCGCTTGGACCACGTCCTTTGTTGCTGTGCACCATGCACAGTCATTGGTGCAAAATGAAGCCAAATTCGGCATGGCAGGGCTTCACTCAGCTTTGCACGGCTTTGAATGAGGCGAACTCACAAGAAAAGTCTGGCCCTGAGGTTCAATGGCATCTCAGTCACTTTGGGGCCTGGCTGTCTGGGTTTCACAGATGTACAAGTTCGGGGTCTAATTCTCCGCTGTCATAGAACAACTCTAAATACTGAAATAGTTCAACCAAAATCCTGGATTTGCAAAAATAATTGGATTCGAATCCAAATATTACCTTTGTTACTTAGTTCTGTGTCTGCATAGGTCCCCCTGCATCCAGCCAGCCCTGGTGTTCAGCATATAAGCTATATGGTCATCTTTAAAGGCTTTTGCTGTGTGAGCACAGCCACATGCCTAGCTGCCTGCTTACACACCCTGTGGGTAGCAGTGCTGCAGCAGACCGCTTCTCTTACTGCATTTTGCCCCTGAGCACATCTCTGCTCATGCTGTATTTATCATCGGTGTATGGGGTGATCGGTGTGCATTGCGCTGCGCAGGAAGACGCTGCAGACAGGCACAGGCCGGAGGAAATTGTGGTGAAAGGCCTGATGCTGCGGGCAGACCCGTTGCACGGGGGTCTGGCATCAAAGCCTGGCTGAAATCTGGGCAATGGTGCAAAAGTGCTCTCAGACCCACTTACAGGATCTGGGTCCGCATATTTGTGAGAAAAGATACTATAAGCATGGCAACCTCTGAGGTGGAAAACACGGCCATGGCTGTGGTGGGCCAAGTAACAGTGCGTAACTGAGCTCAGGCAGTCAGACTAGGGAGGTGAGAGGCTTCCTCTGAGCTTTGGCTTTCCTTTGAAGCAAAAGGAAAAAAACACCCTCCAAGGTCTATTTTTCACTTAAGAACTAAGGAAAGTCAAGGATATAATTTCTAAAAATTAACACTAGAGGCAATGTAAGCAGTAATCTAATCAGGGAAAATTTTTATTGTACTTGGAGCTGAAACTCCCTGGACTTTGATGACAAAATGCCTGTGGCTGCAAGGTGGGCCAAAAATTTCACCCCCAAACTAGGATTTCTTGTTGCCTCATCTTCTTGCATCAAATGTTGTCAGGTAGCGTGTTTCTTTCTGTTCCAGTGCACAGCCCTAATTCTACTCTGCAGCGTTTCAGGGCTCTAACATTGTAAAACGTAGGTTCAAACATGATCTTTTTCCATAGGAATGTGTTAAACAGGCCATGAAAAGCCAGCATGATCAAAAGATGTTCTACAAAGTATTGATATTTCACTGCTTCTTACCTTGAGCTTCTCCAGTAATTCACCATATCAGAAATACAATATTTGTAAGTTCTTTTTCATAAAGGTCTTTATGGGTTTGGAAATTTAAACACCGCGAAGCTGAAGTTGAATTGGAAACCAAAAGTCTCTAAGCTTGTACATCTTAGAAAAAAAAAATTCAATTAAGTGGGATTTTAGCTGTTTCAATAAAATTGGACTCTCCCTTTTCAAGATAAGGGTCCTATAGAGCTGAAGCAACCTTTATGTGGCAGGAATATCCACTTCTACTAAACGTATAATCCTAGCTCAGGATACAATACACACAACAGGAAATCAATGTATAGTAGAATCAATTTGAAAATATAAAATAAACTAATATGTGAGTGGAAAATTGACTTCCTATGGATTAAAAGCAGCACAAATGATAGAAAAAATCTGGCTTTTTAACAGGATGAGGTGGGTGGTAATAATAATGCAACTGATTAACTAGCTGGACCCAAGCTGCTGTGTGTGCACATAGATTTTTTTCTCTTTGGTAAAAAGATTCAAAGAGGAAATAATTTATTGGTGCACTTTGCCTAGTGTTTGTCATTGAAAAGATGCAAAGTGTGTACAGCACCATGAAAAAAAGGGGAAAAGTAAAAGATACGGAATGTGCTATTTAAAATATCAGCACCATAAACAGTGTAGGATTACTGCAGCAATCCCATTATAGCTGTGGGGATATATAAATGTTTCCATTATGATTATCATTGAGGAGTTTATAACTCAGCCATTGAGATTTTTATTTTTTAAGGGAATTTAATGTTTGTGTAATGTGCTGTACTGACGGTCTGGAAACTGGAAGTCTCTTATTTACTGCCAGAACAGATACAATCGGACATAGACGGAAAGCAGCCCCCAGTTTGCCCAGTGCTATCCTCAGTCCTGCCATCAGCAGGTCCTTCAGTGTCTGGTACGTCCGGCCTTTTTTGATCATTGGTACCTCCTTGGTGATGGCTCTCAGGGAAAACAAAGTAGGGACAAAATAGATTGAGACTAGAAAGCTATTCAACATAGGTCATAGACATGAATGTTAGGTTTGTCCATTTTTGACACAATGCAGAATGATACCATAAACCTCATGTTTAGGAAAAATTACTACGTTTGATCGCAGGGTGGAGAATAAGAGCAGCCGTCCTTCCTGAGGCTGAGCTGCTGTCTCTTGGGATCGCTCCAAAGCAACGGCTGGAGCGGTCGTGTGCTATTGTGTGCCCCTGGACAATGCCTGTTGACTTCTGGGGAGCAAGCGTTCCCAAAATGAGGTTACCAAGTTACTTCAGGTACAAGTCTGAAGCCTAACTGTGACAATATGACATATCTGCAGGCTGCCCAGTACAATAAAACTCAGCCATGAATTCTCCACATCTGCCAGTTTCACTGGGGAATATTAAATCTGTACACCACCACTTGATACAGCCAGCATTAATCTAGTGTGGATGTAGCTATGATATAGACAGTGTGGCTGCACAGCCACATGGCTTCTCTCCCATCATGTGACTGAGAATACACAAATTAAGTGGGGCTTGGATCCACATTTAAATATTTGTTAGATTCACAAAGCTGCTTCATGAATGGAAATAGAGACAGAAAAGGAGACAAGATCCA
This sequence comes from Sagittarius serpentarius, assembly GCA_034782735.1. Lineage (NCBI taxonomy): Eukaryota > Metazoa > Chordata > Aves > Accipitriformes > Sagittariidae > Sagittarius > Sagittarius serpentarius. The sequence continues at coordinate 39,855,350 of JAVKLA010000053.1, read as the reverse complement.
ATGAATGTGTAGACTTAGCTTATCCCATGTACTGGTACCTCTCCAGGAAGTAGTATTTCCAGGCTGGTTCTGCACAGAAAGACACAAATCTGCCGTATCCTGCAGTGGAGCTCCACCTGATGTGATGCGATGCCAGAAGGAGCCGACAGCTCCACATCTGAGAAAGTGATGTATCCCCCATAGCCTGGCGTTCCGCCAGGAGGACAACAGAGTCCAGGCAGACCTCGGGCAAGGGAAAGCGGGAAGGTACCAAGACAAGCGCTGTGGGAAACCAGGCAGCAGGTAAGCCTGCTGCCAGAAATGTAGCTGCAGCAGCAGAACCCCATGGGTCTTCAGGAGAAGACAGGTTGCTTTGACCAGCAAGGTGACTTTCCTGCAGCGTAACATGCAGTCTGTGCTTTTTGTCCCCCAAAACACTATGTGTGGAGGAATGGTAACTTCATTTGAACAAATTAAATGAATCCTGTGTAACATCCTTACGTAGACAAGCTCAAAAGTCCTGGCAGGAGAGAAGTGTTGAGGGAAGAGGCTGGCAAGGGAAGAAAGAGTGAAAAGGAGTGCTAAATAAGGTATCAAGTGAATAGTATATAGTAGTTTCATCTATGTGAGTGACTTACCCTGCCTTGGGATCTCCATAAAATGTACCAACACAGCTTGCGTCCGTGAGTAAAGGACTTGAGCTCAGCTGAAACTTGAGTTATGTCCTCATCAGAATGTGGGACTGATGCTGAGGATCAGAAGACTAGAACTCATACAGACTGCACGTCCAAAAAGCAGCTGGACTCGGGTCATAGGCTGGAGTGTCGCACAGCCATAGTAAGTTAATATGAAAGTCCATTATAATTCTGATTCTTACAGGAGTGGAGTTAAATAGATTACTGTTATTTTAAAATCCTTAACTATCTGTATTTTTCTTTTATTTCTCATCTCACAAGAAGGACTTGTGAACAACATAAAGCAGAGGTGGAAGGGGGAGGGAAGCAGATTGCTAACACTGGACCAATCCATTTGGATGGAGCTATATGATTTAAAGTTAGAAAATGTATGCACGTGCAACTTTGCTTCCTGATCCCAGGATCTGGGCTCAGTCACCAAAAGGTGTGTTTGTGCAGACGAAGTCACAGACTGGGTCAGAGTAGGACCCAGCAGACTACCGAGCTCTTATTGACTATATGTAGTGGTGTTGTGGGTAGACCTTTTCTTTAATCTGTGTGTAAACCTTCCACTGATGCGTATGAGAAATCTGCTGTGCATAGAGTAGAGGGGTGTTATTTTAGATGTCTGGTATCATTTAAACTAGAATTTGTTCCTGTCCACAGAATGGGTTTGGCACCTCTGACCTAAATCCCTTGTGCTGAGAGCATGGGTCTTGCCGTCCAGAAGGGGTGTTATTGGGTAAGAGTACTTTAGGATGTTGGAATGGTTATTCTTTAGTGCTAGATTTATTCTGTTGCCTATACGTCAGGTAACAAATGGCTACTCCTTTAAACCGATCTTGATGTCAAGAAGAAAGTAGTCCAGATTTTTCTTTGTTTGTAGGATTGCAACATAAACATCCACAGCTGTCAATGATCAAGAAAGTGCCCTGCAATCTGTAGTCACTACAACTGGCAGATCATTTTGTACTCAGTAATTCCACAGCACTTTTCACTTTGCTTTATAAGGGTAGAGGAATCTCTGAAAAAAAATGCATACTTAGAGAATATATATATTTTTAATGAAGACTAAATCTGCTAAACCTTCCAGCTGAGAAGTGATGAAAACCCAGCTTGGTATCTTAAACAAGTCAGATAACCAAAAAAACAGTAGAGACTTTTAACACCTTATTAGCTGCATTAAGAATTGTTACTGCAATTGATGTTACCAGGATATGTGATGTATTCATGTAATGAACTGCTTTTCAGCCATCCTGAGATGTCTCATATGTCAGTCTGGAGGCTGCGATTCTCCAAACAGATAGGAGTAATGAAGGTGTGTCTAGCACTAACTGAGCATGGAGTGCATTTTAAAAAATGAAAACAATAATCATGCTAAATAGGTCTGTTGGTTGAAGCCATTAGTATCTATCAGATGAGCTGCAGAAGCACTGACAGAAATAGTTTAATATATTGTCAAAGGTGGTTTCTGAAGTGTTTCAACCTTATAGGGGCTGAGACGCTTCAGAAGGCTGGCTGAGCCTTTTATCACCCTCCTGAGGTCCAGCCCTTTCTCAAGGACAGCAAAGTTTAGGATATGGGAATGCTACCCAAACAGCTCTGAATGGGTTGAGAACTTAGTTGTTCCAGCTTCAAGGGAGCTTCTTGTACCTGCAGGGGTTGAACGGATCTTCGACATCCTCCGTGCATAGCCGGCATTGGCCATACAGCCTTGTGCCTTCTGCAGCCTTTATGCGTGGGAAGACAGCTCTGTCTGCCGTGTGATACCTTAGCAAAAAGGGGAAAAAGAGCAGAGAAAACATGGAAATAGCATTGCAGGGAAAATTTGGAGATATTCTTCTGTGCTGAGGACAGCTTCTAGCAGCACTGAGACCTACCTCCTCCCTTTAGATGAGCGACAATTTATGCCTACATTCTCCCTGGTTTTCCAGAAGAGGGGGGTAAATAAATTTATTATAGGCAAGGAGATATGTTAAGGAACATACACTTCAGTGTTGCAAGGAAGGCTTGCATGGGAATTTATTTTATAGTCACACTGCTAAAAATCACTATTTCAAGTGCTGATACTGAGCAGGAATGAATGTTTTGAAGAGTCACATACATCCAAGGAAGCTTTCTCAATCATGAATATTAATAAAGTCTGAGCTGAGATCTTGGCTGACAGATGACCAACTCCACTCCATCCATTGCACTGCAACATATTCTTGAGCCTCGATTTGTCAGCAATAAGTCAGCTTGCCTAAACCTCATGTTAGGATAAGTTGCATGAGGCATATGATAGCGCAGCTCATGAAAATCATAGTGCTACACTGTGGGTGGGTTTTGTGGTGTGGCTCCCAGCCTGCTTCCTGCTCATCAAATGACTCTCCAAAATCACTTGGTGCAGTATGTGTGGACCCTGCCCTGTGTTAGGTGGGAAAAATATTGTTGTAGCAGGACATGCTGCTCCTGCATCTTGCTGGTGGGTACAAGGTGGAGACAGATCTTGGCAAGGAGATAGTTATGTGACAGTAGAGTGTTCTGAAGGGTTTAATCATCACAGCACAAATGGTGCAATGAGTGCTTTAAAACCACATAGATCAACACCTTACGAGCCCAAAAGAGGGCAGGGATATGCTCCTGAAAGCCTGACTGCTGGCATGAATGCCAGCGTCTGGGGTCCCTGTCTGGAGGAAAGGGGACAGTTTGAGAAGAGCTGGTGGGATCAGATCAGCAACTACAAAAGCAAGCAGCAGCAACAAAATAAAAAGGAGGGATAGCTAGAATAAAAAGCCCATCAAATGCTTTTAAAGTGTTTGTCTGTTATACCTGCATTACTTTTAAATGGTTAAATACACAGGGATTGTAGGGTGTTGTGCCAGGGAATGAAATATGAATGTAAATAAAAGCTTGCTGGGCTTATAGGAGTCTTTGAACAGGGTCTGACGGGACCAGCTGAACAGAAGCCCTTAAAGCATATTTCTAAATTCAGCCCAATCCAGAGGTTGGGTTAAACGCATTGTGAGAGTTTCTGAAGAGGAAACAACGGGCAGGTTGGCTCTCGAATGAGTGGAAGCAGAGTTATATTGCTACTATATTTATTCCAGCCTTTATATGATTGTACTCTAATGTATACATATTATTACTATTTATTTGTGTTGCAGTAGCCCATAGGTACTGCTGTCATGCACTAGAATCCTATTTTGCTTAGCCACTGTATAAACCTATAATAAAAGAAAATTCTGCTTTATAGAGTTTATATGGTCTCAGCAGATGATTTGTAAATATATTGTTACTATCAGTTCTTTATAGTATGGCTATAAGCACTTACAGAAATTTCTATGAAGAAAAGAAATGTCTTAGTACAAGTTGGCATCCATCCATGACAATTTAGTTACCTAATTTATAAACATTTAGTAAATATGAATTAATCTTGACATGGTAGATTTTGTGCTGAATTAAATAATCATACTTACAGTCTATAATGCACTTGGACAATAGGTAAATTAGTCCTTCATTAAAAAATCATGAAGGAAAATGCATAATCTGCAGCAATGCCCAGAGGAAAAATTACAGTTATTTGAAATAAAAATGCTATTGTTTCAAGTTTGTGGAGGTTGTTTTTTAGTTTGAGGGTTTTTTGGGTTTTTGTTTTTTGTTTTTCCAAACAGTGTTACGGATCTTCCTATGTATTCTATCATGAGATTTCCAGTTCAGAGTATTAACTAAATACGCAGGTTTTAATGGGAAATCTGAAATAGAAAAACTGTAAATCTCCTTTCAGTCATTTGTCTCTGCACTGCCTGCTTCTCAGCAGCAGACAAAACAGTATGTGCTTTTACATCTGATTAATGCTAACGAAAGCTGTGATTAAAACATCCTTGAATTCTTCTGTCATACAGCACAATTTAAAATTGTGAATTATCCTTCAAAACAGCACAAGTGGTGCAATTGCACATTAGCATAACAGCAAACCTTATTTACACAAGCACAAATGTTGTGTAAATTGGCCTTTAAGTGGGTTTTAAATGGCAATCACTTGGTAGGTGTTTTCAGAACTGCTAAATAAAAAAAAATAGCTATAGTGCAATATTTTACAAATGAATACTTTTAATGGGCCTATTTTCAATTGAATTGACTATTAAAACAATGAAGGCAGAAAATGACAACAGTTATTTAATCTGGGATGCAATATAAATACTGGAATATTTTTGAATTGTTCAGCATCTTGTAGCAGAAAGTATTTGTGAAAGTCAAGTGGTTATTAAGCTTATGAACTCCCTGCTTTGCCTTTCTAACATGTGCAGCCATAAGCTTGGGGAATTAGGCAGCTAAGGGGCAACAGAAATTCAGACCAAGAGTGTCTGTTTTCATAATTTTTGCAGAGCATAGATGGGACTGGTTTATTACTCCCCATGCTGAGGAATTGCTCTCAGAAAGTTCAGGGGGCGGCACGCCAATATTTAAGGGACAGTGCACTAGAGAGGTCCTTCAGACTGCCATCTCAGTGGAGATAGGGGATGGAGATCCATGCGGCAGCAAAGACGCAAGGGTTATTGATATGTTAGAAATCACGGAAGCACCTGAGAATGGCTATGTAGGAATTAGAGCTTCTCCCCCACAAAAGGTGGTAGGGTCAATAGCCCAACTGAAGTGCATCTACACCAACACATGCAGCACGGGCAACAAACAGGAGGAGCTGGAAGCCATTGTGCAGCAGGAAAACTATGACATAGCTGCCATCATGGAAACATGATGGGATAGCTCACACAATTGGAGGGCTGCAATGGATGGCTATAAACCCTTCAGAAGGGATAGGCAAGGAAGGAGAGGCGGTGGGATAGCCCTGTATGTTAGGGAGTGTTTTGATTATCTAGAGCTTAATGATGGTGATGATAGGGTTGAGTGTTTATGGGTAAGAATCAGGGGGAAGGCCAACAAGACAGATATCATGGTAGGAGTCTGTTGTAGACCACCCAACCTGGATGAAGAGGCAGATGAAATATTCTATAAGCAGCTGGGAGAAGTCTCATAATTGCTAGCCCTTGTTCTTGTCAGGAACTTCAATTTACCAGATGTTTGCTGGAAATAAAATACAGTGGAGAGGAAACAGTCTAGCAGGTTCCTGCAGTGTGTGGAAGATAAATTCCTGACACAGCTGGTGAGTGAGCCAGCTACGGAAGGCAACCCGCTGGACTTGTTGTTTGTGAACAGAGAAGGACTTCTGGGTGATGTGATGGTTGGAGGCCATCTTGGGCATAGTGATCACAAAATGATAGAGTTTTTGATTCTCGGAGAAGTAAGGAGGGGGTCAGCAGAACTGCTACTTGGACTTCCAGAGGGCAGACTTTGTCTTGTTCAGGAACCTGGTTGACAGAGTCCCTTGGGAGGCAGTCCTGAAGGGCAAAGGAGTCAGGAAGGCTGGACAGTCTTCAAGAAGGAAATCTTAAAGGCACAGAAGCAGGCCGTCCCCATGTGCCACAAGATGTGCTGGTGGGGAAGAGAGCTTTGGCTGGAACTCAGGAAAAAAAAAGGGAGTTTATGACCTTTAGAAGAAAGGGTAGGCAACTCAGGAGGACTACAAAGATGTTGTGAGGTTATACATGGAGAAAATTAGAAGGGCCAAAGTCCAGCTAGAACTTAATCTGGCTACTGCCATAAAAAACAATAAAAAATGTTCCTATAAATACACTATCAACAAAAGGAGGGCTAAGGAGAATCTCCATCCTTTATTGAATGTGGGGGAAAACATAGTGACAAAGGATGAGGAAAAGGCTGAGGTATTTAATGCCTTCTTTGCCTCAGTCTTTAATCATTAGACCAGTTGTTCTCTGGGTACCCAGCTCCCTGAGCTAGAAGACAGGGATGGGGAGCAGAATGAAGCCCCATAATCCAAGGGGAAATGGTTAGCGACCTGCTACACCACTTAAGACACACACAAGTCTACGGGGCCAGATGGGATCCACCCACGGGTACTGAGGGAGCTGGCAGAAGTGCTCACCAAGCCACTTTCAATCATTTATCAGCAGTCGTGGCTAACCGGGGAGGTCCCAGCTGACTGGAAGTTACCAAATGTGACACCCATCTACAAGAAGGGCTGGAAAGAGGATCTGGAGAACTACATGCCCGTCAGTCTGACCTCGGCACTGGGGAAGGTTAGCGGGCAGATCATCCTGAGTGCCATCACATGGCACGTACAGCACAACCAGGCGATCAGGCCCAGTCAGCATGGGTTTATGAAAGGCAGGTCCTGCTTGTCTAACCTGATCTCCTTCTATGACAAGGCTTAGTGGATGAGGGAAAGGCTGTGGATGTTGTCTACCTAGACTTTAGTAAAGCCTTTGACACCATTCCCCACAGCATTCTCCTGGAGAAACTGGCTGCTCATGGACAACCAGATGCTTCGCTAGGTAAAAAACTGGCTGGATGGCCAGGTCCAAAGAGTGGTGATGAACAGAGTTAAATCAAGTTGGTGGCCAGTCACAAGTGATGTTCCCCAGGGCTCACTATTGGGGCCAGTTCTGTTTAATGTCTTTATTAATGATCTGGACAAGGGGATCGAGTGTACCCTTGGTAAGTTTGCAGATGACACCAAGCTAGGCGGGAGTGTTAATCTGCCTGAGGGTAGGAAGGCTCTGCAGAGGGATCTGGACAGGCTGGATCGATGGGCTGAGGCCAGTTGTATGAGGTTCAACAAGGCTGAGTGCTGGGTCCTGCACTTGGGTCACAACAACCCCATGCTG
>JAVKLA010000053.1:39828004-39840442 GCA_034782735.1 Sagittarius serpentarius | reverse complement strand
ACTGAACTGAAAACACAGCGCTGTACCAGCTACTAGGAAGACAATTAACTCTATCCCAGCCGAAACCAGGACACTAAATTAGAAGTGCAGTTTTCTACTGAGCCCACAAGTTATTACTGTTAGAGAGCTGTAAAATGTGAGGTAAGAAGCTAGGTTGCAATGTTGGACATGGACACTCCAAGTCGTCTTCTCAATCTTTTATCAGACCCCTTTTGGAGCTAGCTTGAAAATAAATAAATGTGGTCCCAAGGCCAAAGCAAAAATTCTATGTCCCTGCATTTATTAGGAATAAACTTTGCTCAGTCTGTTCTTCTGCTGACTCCAACATCACCAAGACACCTTCTGCCAAGAGTTCTCAGCACTGTACCAGCAAGCTGACCAAACTCAACAGTTCAACAAGAAGATTAATACTACTGCTCATAACAACAACCATAATAATAGCAATAATAGAACCTTCAAAGAAGAAATACAATCTAACTTGCTCCATTTTTTAACTCTCTCCTCAGTGAAATCTCCTGTGCTTTTCCTCCAAATTCACCCCAGCGGAAAGATCCTCAGTTCAGTCTTCCAGCAAAGCAGCTCATCCACGCTTAAGCTCACGTAGACAGCAATCTCACTTTACAACTGAGGTTAATCGGTCATGGCTGATGAACTTTGTTTAATGAAGGGCCATTTATATAGTGCCCTTTAGATAAAGGCTCTACTTTTTAGCATTCAAGAGAAGGCAAAAGGAGGAAAGCAAAAGACACAAAAGGGGTTAATACCAACGGGGTTGTTTTTCTGCTTTTGTTTTCCCAAATAAGTACTATAAATTGAAGATTTGCTTCTGGAGGATTTATTATTACTTACTTTACTGCATGTGCTTACTTTCTTAGACCCCAGGTGTGAAAATGGACTTCCATGTAGTTTCCCAGAAACTTGCAGCAGTCTGCATTTAATCTGAGCAGCAGCGGCTGCTTGAGATGAACATATCAAAAATTAACGGGCCAGGTTGTGCATCTCCCATCCGAACCCATCTCTCAAATTCCTGGTACTGTTCCACTACTTTATCCTCTAAAATGATCCAAGGTCATGAGTCTTAATCACTCATTTTTACTATGCTGCTAATGCAATTTTTAAATTTTAATCCTGTTTGTTTTTTTCTGTTATGCTGAAAGCAAAATAAAAATAATTTAAAAAGAAACTTTGCTTCCACTGTTCTGTGCTGGTAGCCAGTGCTACCTGGCAGACCTTTAAAGTGTCGATTCTGCATGACTAATTGATTGCTTCAGCTGGGGTTAATTAATTAATTAGTAGCAGAGCTGCATTAAAGATTGGAGGCATTCAGAACTCCCATAATGGGCACGAGCTTTATTAGTACATAAAATGAGTGTTTAAAATCCACACAGCAACTAATATGCTCTTGAGGCTTTCATTAAACAAACCTATAAAATTACTTGCTTCATTATGTATTTTAGTTACTTTCTTCACATTGTACGGTATCTCTTCACCTTTTTCTTTTGCCAGCCAGTTTTAAGTGCCTATTTGAAATCAATTTCTCTAATAATGGGCTTAATGAGCTCATCAATTAAGGCTGCCATAATGGAATGTAACTGTGTGGTTTCAGTTATCAGTTAAACTCTGGAACTAATTTCCATGCTTCATCTATCAAAAATGATTGGCTAATATTGTTTAGCTTCTGCTTTAGGACGATAGCGAGACCTCGGGCCCTTCTTCACTAATGTCCGAAGAGCTGAATTTCTTCTTGGAGAGGCAGAAAGGAAGGGAGGCGAGGTGGGATGGAAAGAACAATGAGCAGAGAGGTTTGGGCCCCTATCTGGATCTGGAGGAAGTGTGATCCTGTATTTCAATGCCAGCATGGTAATTAGTAGTAATGGATTACATTTTCAGACGTATTAGATAAAATGATCGTTCCACATGAAAAATCCCATTATGAGTTTCTTACCTCTCGCTCCCTCTGTCTCTCTCCTGCTTTTGCTTGCTCGCTCTGTTTTAATAACCACTGCCCTTTTCCATGACCCCTTTAAATAATGGTATAAATGGTCAATAGACCTAAACATATAAATATTTCCTTAAAACAATGCCCTCACATTTATAGCAGCCAAACCTGAATTTTGGGAAGTGCTTTCTCTGTACAAGAAAGAATAAATACCTTACCAAATGCAAAAATCTATCAAACCAAGAAAAACTCCACAAATTAATGGAGCAAAAAAAAATATTTTTTTTAAAAAATACTGTTAAAAAGCAGAAAAATCTGAAAAATCACAGGTTTTAATTCCTGTTCATTTAATTAATGAATACTTGGAACATTCATGTGTTCTTGCTGTTAAGATTACATGTGTTCAGGTTAGCATGCTACAAAATTTCTAGCTGCTGGTGGGATTTTACTGGTTCTCAGACGTAGTTGAAACTTCCCAGGTTAACTAGGAAAATTTGGCTCACAATCCACATGTTGACTGAAATGTTAAAATCTCTTTAGCTGTCAGAAACTTTGTGTGAACTCTGTCGTGGCTGTATTTATTTCTCTTACAGTGGCATCCTTGCTCTTCCAGGCATTTTCCAGGTGTTTGTAAGGGATGAAGGAAGGCCACTTTTAGAGGGAGACTGACAGGCTGGAGGCTGGCTGAAGGGGAACAGCAGGGATGTATTTTAATACAGGCCCTTTAGATTCCATGTAATGGGATGACTCTTCAAGTAAGTGACTTGAAACCAATGGCACTACACGATGGAGAAGATTGCAATTAGGTGTCAGAGCCTTGCTGCTGCTTTTCTTTTTAAGACATGAAAATTCAGTGTTGGTGGAATATTATCCAGTAAAACTCAAAACCGGAAAGTGTGTGAGTGTCATAAATGCCATCCCAGAAAATGGCCCAACTGAGAAATATTCCTCAAGCTTTGCTTAGAGAGCCCAGGTTGAGAGAAGACTTTCAGCAGGTTATCAGCTACAGCAAACCAAAGGGGGTCTGGAAGGGACAGCAGGATTTCACGAAGCTTTCCTTCTCAAAGAGAGCGATTATTATCTGGCTGTTGCTCTGCGAGTGATTTTGTAATTGATTGTGCATTAATTTTCTGGCTCTGATCTTGCACCAGTGCTCACAGTTGACTCTACTTATGTGAACTGAGTGTGTTATTTTTATCCAGTAAACTTTCCTCTCATGAATAAAATTAATACCACAAAGACTCTTCTTGTGGAGTAGCAGAAATTGGGGTAAAGCAAATAAAACTAGTTTGCAAACTTCTTTATAATAATCATGTTCAAATAATCAAGCTGTACAGTATGAGAGAATGAGCTCTGTCCTAACGTTAGAAAGCATTTAATTTTCTAGAAAATAAGATTATTCTTTAAGTCTTTGGTACAATAATTTCATATTTTTTGTATGTTTTTTTCAAGATAGACTTTATAGACAACTATAAAACCAGGATGTTAACAAAAGAGATTTCAAGTAAACAAACTCCAAACAGGTCCTATAATTTTCTTGTGTATTTTTAACATTTTTCATGATTCATAAGTTTTCCAAGAAAAGCGTAAAGAGATGCTAGTGAAGGGAGAACCTAACTGAAGATTCATCTCTCCCCATCTGACAAAGCTTAGAAAGCCCAAAATTTCTCAAGATGCTTAAAAAACAAAGCAGGAATCCTTTAGTTACATGCTATATATCATAGAGGGACTAAGACTGGCTTAAGGTCAATTTTCTTTTCCAGTTGGGATGATTTTAATGTCGCTGATGTAATGTAGCTATAACACTTGTAAAGCAAATGTTATTCTAGCACTGCAATTTATAAAATCACAGACAAAGAGAAATGCAAATGATAGACACGAAGTTAAATCCCATGCTCTGAACTCTGATTTAGCTCCTGATTCTTTTGCAGACTCCCCTGATCATTCAGTCTTGTAAAATCTCCCGCTGCCTGACTAGTTAACAGAGATGGGGAAAGCGCCTGTGCCCCCTCTTTGTCTGCCACAGATCTTTAATTCTGCTCTCATGAACGTTTTTGTATCTCCTTGGTTTTGCATTTACAAGTAGGCAGGCTATTGGGGTCTGAAAAAGCAATTGCTCAAGTGCTGACTCCAACACGACTCACGTGCCTCTATTTCCCCCACAACCACTGCAAGATGCTTCTGTGGGCTGTGGTTTGCCCCTTTTCCCTCTTGCAGGACACCAGGTCGTGGGCAGCGTGGATGGGCAGTGCAGCAGGCAGCAGGAGTTCAGCACACAAGGAGGCTGTGGTGGGGTCAGTCCTTTTTGCAAGTCAAGGACCATAGGCAGCAATATATCCTCAAAAGCAGAGATCTGCTTTGGCAGATCCTAGAGAACTCAGTGAACTTCAGTTGTTTGCTGTTGTTTTGTAAGCTTAAGGGCAGAAAAGCACCATTTTTACACCTAGTCTCAGGGCATGCATTGACCTTGATTTTGCTGTACCCACTCAATAGTCTTCAGCTCTCATTTTTTTAATGGCAGATGATTTGTAACCAATTGCAAAGAAGATTGCAGGTTTATTCTGAATCCTTGATGGCTTCCCCCCGCCTTCTTCCCTTTAAAATAATATTACTATTATTAGAAGGCATTCAAAACAGGGAGACAGTGTCATTGTCCACCAAAGTTTCATTCTTGGTGCTTAGATATGTGCTATACCTTTGTCACAGGATAAGAGAAAGGGACCATGTCAGGCCTTGAAGCTGTACGTGAAAGAGCTCTAAATAATAGTAATAATAGGTATTTTTTAAAAGTCTGTCTTTAAGGGTTGAGTGGGCTCTGTGTGCCCTATTTACGCCTTTTTAATTCTTGAACAATAGCTGTGGGGTTTCTTCTGCTGTAGCACACCAGCGAGGTTAAACATTATTTCTGTAACAGCCTTTTGTTTCCAGCTCCCATGGAGAGAGGGGGGAAAAATTGAGATAAAGAAGTGTTATTAAAATTGTGACACACGGCTCTGGGAGTACGTTAAAGATAGAAGGAGCCAGGACGTCAGGAAAGAAATAATGAAATGCAAAAATCACCCAGACTGACAATTGGGAGCCTATGTAGCAGCTTAGCCTGTTGGTCCAAGGCTATTTGTCATAATCAGCAGCACTTTTCTCATTAGCAAAAAGCCATTACCAGTGGACTTTATCAGCAGCTGTGAGTTATCAAGGGGCACACAGCAATCCTAGCGTGTAGTCGTGGGGTTCAGCCGGGGTCCAGCTGCTTTAATAAGCCGCCAACTCTTTCCCCAAGTTCCCAGTCAGGTGTCTGCCATTCCTGGTGAGCAGCCGAGTGCGGTCTATTAACCACCTCCCTCCAGTGCCTTCCCGCTCCCCCAGCCTGGGGGCAAAGCATCTCCCCCTTCTCCTTACTTTCCCCTTCCATCCCTACCAGCTCAGGGGTCAACTGGGCGAAGACTTCCCTACTCGCCTGGATCAGTCCTTCTCTTCTCCTCTCTTCTTTTCCACATCTTCATGCTAGCTTTGCCTTTGCAGCTTGCTCTTTCTCCTTGCATAGACCAAACTGTTCTTCTCTTTCTTACTCCTTCTCCTCCATTTTCTTTCTATAGTATACAAAGCCCTATCTGCTCCTTCTTCTTCCATCTCCAGTGCCAACTGCTTGGACGTGCCATCCCACTCCTGCACATCAGCAGTACAGGTTGCATTTTGGGGGAGTGCCTCCAAACCTGCTCTGACCTGCCATGAGTCTGCTGAGGTAACATGGTAACTTGGCTGTGTCTGAGCTCAGAGTGAGATTTTTTTTTCCTTTCTGCTCTGTGTTCTGTCTGCCCGGAGAGATGGATAGTCCTATCCTACCCTCTTAAGACATCCTTAGACATTTCCTTTCTATGAGTATTCTCCATGATCTTTTCCAGAGGTCATGTCCTGGCTCCGACAGGCAATTAGGGCAAAAAACCCCACCCTTTTTCTACCCGTGCTATGTTTTCTCCACGACAAGATGGTATTGAGCAGAGATGAGTTGGGCATGTGCCTATGGCAGGTCCTGGGCTGAAAGCAGTGGTATGGGTATCTCCCCAGGCTGGGAGAACTGGAGTTGAGCACCAGCCTGGGGGAACTGCCTGAGCATAGAATTACCCTTGCAATGCTGCTTGGATAGAGACATCCAGGGAGAGAAAATAGTGTGTATTCAACAACTTCATGAGGTACATCTGAAGTGTCCTTTTATGCTAAAGAGGGAAAACGTACCTCCCTGCCCTTTTTTCAAATACAAATAAAATAAATGTCTTGCTTCTTAAGCTGCTGGTGGGAACTCCCTTTGAGTGGGAGGAAAATCAAAGCAATTCAGTGCCAACTTACTTCCAGCCTTTTCACCTTCTTCACCATGGCTGGAGTGGCAAATTTGCCACATTTTAAGAAAACAGCAAATAGTAGCTCGGGGAATGCACTGGGAAGTGAACATGTACATTTGTGTATGAGCGGTGGTGCTCAGTGTGCTGCACCACTGGAGCCTACTGGAGTCATTACAGGTCACAGACTGAAGGATTTGAGTGGATCCCAAATCTAATGAAGCTGGTGAAAAGACTCTAGTTGACTTCAGGAGACGTTGACAGAGGTGCTAATTGAGGGAAAAAAACCTTAATCTTGCACAAAGGTAAAAATTATACTGGTACAAACCACTGCACTTGAAAGAGATAAGCAGATGTGAGATGTTCTAGGTTGATTTAAGGACACCCATGTTTTTCACCCTTTGTTTAAATTGGCTTTAAACACATCCTTAGCTATATTAGTTTGAATTTATGCACAAGCAAACCTGAATTATTAATGCTGTCAGAGATGAGAAAACATCTGCAGAGACCATGGGTAGCAGTAATTTTACCCTGCGCTGGAATTTGCCATCTAGATACCTGCACTGGAGATGGCTCCCCTGCAGAGTTGTTGGAGAGGCACTTCCAGAGCATGGATTATCAATCCTGCTGTAGGCACAACTATGAATTGTGCCACAACAGAAACAAAATCTCAGGGAAAATTCTTGGACCTCGATTCAACAAAATACTTGTTTAGCTTTAAAAATATTAATAAGCTTCTGACTTTTTATGTTAAAGTTATCCCATAAAAAGCTTTTACTGAGCCAAGGCAGTGCCACCATACGTTGCTTTGAATATTTGTAAAAAGGATATTTATAAGGTAGTATTATGACACTTTTTCTTTTTTTTACCCAGAACTATTGCACAAGTTGGAAATCCATTCATTACTGCCTGCATTGTGAACCAGTGTTTCAGATATGTTGTAGGAAATTTTTACCACCATTGTCCTATGGTACAGATAGATGAGTCTCTCATTTGGTTTGGAAAAATACTAAAGATATCACTAGGTTCCAGCTTTCTGACACTGGATGGAAAGGCTGAAAGAGCAGACTGTCTTCATGCTCTCTAATTATTCTTTTAATCTTGTTTAAGTTCTATTATATATTTTCCAGATATTGTTTGGGAGACAGTGTTATGAAGCAGGAGCCTAAACAAATAACTAGGTTGCCTCAGTCTGAAAAAAACCCCCATATAATCAAAGCATGTGGCAAGTTCCCTCAGGTCTCTGTATTGGTGGTGGTGGGGTACAGGGGGATGGGAGCAGCCCTCAGCACACGGGTGCCTGAGAGGCATCAAACCTCTGTCAGCTCCCAGGAGGAGAGGGTGAAGGAGATATCCAAAGAGGGACCACAAGGTGGCTCTAAATATATTAAAGAGAAGATTCTTCCTTCCCTCCTTTCAGATACCTTAACCAAACATCAACAATGAAAAAGTAACTGCTATGTTTTTATACGTATGAACCGCACCACAGATAATACATACTCCTTTAAAAGTATTGCTGCTTGAAAACAGATCTGCCAACAGCTCGCCTGTCTCAGGTAACCCACACCAAATCATGGGCTGGATGACTACTGGGCTAGTAAGAAAGGGGTGTCAGGGATCAGAGTATCATAGAACTTACTTCCCCTAGTATTATCTGTACAGACATAAAACCTTCACTTTTTTCACTTTTTTTCCATGCTTTTGAGATTTCCTTTTGCTTTTAAGAGGTAAGATGCTGATAACAGGCAGTTGGACTAGATGATCGTTGTAGGTCCCTTCCAACTGAAATATTCTATTCTATTCTATTCTTATATCACATACATGTATTCTATTAGGTAAGATTACAGGGAGAAAGCAGGTAATTTGTAGTTTGGAAAAGTTCCCAATTTATTTGCACTGCAAAGAGCTGAGTTATAAGCCTCTGAAACACAAGCGAATCAATTCTGCCTCAGTAAGGAACACCGAACGCCCATTGACTTCTACAGCAGGGGTGAGTGGTTCAGGCGGGAGGGAGGAAACTGGGCCTCCGAGTGTAAAATGCAAATTTTAGCAGATTGCCTCCATTCAAAGGAAAATCAAGGACAAAAAAATATTTTCTTCTGCTTCTTATTGTGTTTTTCCTTAGCGATTTTTTGGTAAAAACACAGTGAAGTTGACCTTAGAATCTTTTTTATCTCTGTGAAATTTTAAGATTCACTGTATGGAAGCAAATGAAATGTGCTGCTTTTAATATCAGATGTTTTAAACCTCATTTGGGGCATTTTATCTAACATTCTCTGCCTTTCAGGTCTGTGCAGTTCTATACTTCAGGATATTGTCTAATGCAGATTTTCATATCCTAGAAAATGTAAGAAGTATCTGCAGGGAAAATCCTACAGTTTCAGTGAAATAATAAGCAGCTTACCTTTGAAATGTTTATAAGAAAGAATCTGATCAGTACATGATGTTTATGTAAACTTTAATTCTTTACTGTAACTGGGCATAGAAAATAAATAATATTACTTATCTTGCACATTGGCCCACTTCAAGACAGACAAATGCATCCTGTAACTGATTAGAAATGGGACTCTAATCTCAGCTGCAAGAATCAGCAAAGGAATTGCTCTCAAGAGACAGAAGCAGGGAAAGAACTGGAGGGGAAAATCACTCACTTTTCTTGATCTGTTGTCCCAAAAAAAAAAAAAAGAAAAGAAGGGAGAATGATCATATCACATCTATTCTTTTGGACAGAATTATAACCAAAGAGTTGTGATACTAGAGTTATTAAATATTTCAGACAATACCCATTGAACCTGCAACCCATTTTATTCTCTCCCCATGTCTGTTTCTCCATCGTTTTTTCTGAAGATTAACAGAATTCTCAATAGAGTAGAAAAGCAGCTCAACTTTTGCTTGGACTCAAGAACAGCAATCACTAATAAGTTTTTTATTATTATTATTTTGTATAGACAGCTTGTGCAAAACAATGTTTAACTTCGATAAATGTAAGTGGAGAGTGATAATCCTAGATATTGCTGTAAAATAAGATGAAAGGGTCTGAGCGATGGCAGTGCTTAAAAAGGTTTAGAAATATTAGTGGAATACAAACAGGAGGGAATATATTACATAATGCTACAGAAAATATGAAAGTCTACTTCTTATATTAAGAAAAGTATCTCATAGAGATAGCAGTGCTCAGCTCTGCTCCCAATTCAGCAATTAACTTTGTGACTTAAACCTGTATTTAAGTGTTTTGCTGCTTTGGATCCTTGCAATACTCACCAGAAGTGAATATTCACTGCTGTTCTGCCATTGATTCTCTGAGAGCAGAACCGTATCAGTGAGTCAGCAACACAGCTAACAGCGCAGTGCCTGTCCGGGTGTGCTGCAGACATTGCCACGCTTTGCCCACGTTGGACATGAGTAAGTGGTAGCCTCTGCGTGAAGCTAGGGGGTGTCAATTAGAGGCCTGTGTTAATTAAATGTGGCTATGGAGAGCTCAGTTTCAGCTGTGGGAGGAACAGAGTTAACATAACAAACTCTGCATTAAAAAGTGCATCAGGGTGGATCTCAGGAATGAATTCTCGTGGTTTCAAATGCAGTCTATAATTTTAAAAGTACAGTGCAAATTAAGACAGAATTTGGATTTGGTAATTCAGCCGGTCTCCAGAGAAGGCACTGGTATATACAGCCTCATGCCAACTGCAGATCAGGCTACAGAATCCTACAGTTCTCTTGATGCAATACAAACACTCATGTAAAAATTCTCCCAGCTTTTATGGAAAGATGTTGGACAGCACAGTGGCTTTTTTGGAAGCACTGAAGCGTCTGAAGGCTCTGTGTGTCTGTGTGTGTGTGTGTGTGTGTGTGTGTGTGTGTGAGCGTGCATGCTGCAAGCATATTTGAGCAGCAATGCTACTTCTGAAAGACAAGTATTTGTGGATAAACCTGCTCTTTGTAACTTATTCTGCACATCTTGAATATTGAGAAATTTTGAGATGCTTAGCTTTTCTGACAGAGCTGAAGCCATATGAGATCCCTGTTTATAAGAATGACTGAGTGATGAAGAGAGTTTAAGTGACAGTTCATTCTCTTTTAAGCCTCCCCTCAGCCAGTCTCAATTTGCAGAAGGAGATGGAAGGGGAAGCAGGGAATGAAGTACTGTATAAAGACAAAAATCAGAGATTGTGAGATGGAAAAGACCCATTAGACCATCTAGTCCATAGACTTCCAGGAAGAGGATGCATTACAGTGTGAACTGCCAGCAGATTCTCAAGAGTGAAGATGACAATGGGATGAAGAATCACTAACGGAGAAGAAAGTGGTGATGCAAGAGAGAAAAGTCCAGGTGTAATGGTAGTCTGTCCCTCCTTAGCATTATTCTCACGTTTCTCTACCTCCATATGCCACACCAGAAAGCTAGAAGTACCTGGAAGAAGAGATGATCCCAGTCAGTTCATAGGGAAATGTTCCCAGTAACTTTTCTTAAAGTAGCTGTGGTTATTTTTATTAAAAATATTACAAAACAATGTCCCTTTGGCAGTCTTCATGGACATCAGTGCTTAGAACCTAGTTAGATTCTCTTCCAAGTTACGTTTCTCTGAGCTCTATATTCTTGCCCTTGACTTCAGAAAGCATCTCTTTTTAGACTGGATATTGAAAGATCAACTATGAAATGAGAAGATTAAGGAGGAAAAAAACAGTAGTATACTTCCTACCCTTTGACATGCTATATAGTTGAGCTTATGTAAAATTCTTTGGTCTAGTGATGTAAAATTTGTCCCTGATGCCCCCTTTCCAGTTCCTTCTCATCAGCTGCATCTCCTTATTTTCCATATTTAGCTTCGTTTCCATGGTCCTGTTCTGTATGTCACTGCTTGTCCATATTTTTGTCACAATTTTTAGACAATCTTGACTGAACTGATAAGGTCACAGAAATTTCTGACAAGTTTTGTGAAAACAGGCAGTAAGGAGGGGAGTAACCCTCTGTGGGAAAGGGTTATATCTTAGACATAAGGAGATGGACTCAGGAGATTTTCTGAAAAGCCTGTTTCATGAGTCCCATGGAAATCAGTGTTGAATTTTATGTCTAAACTCATCTTCCAGCATCACGTAAGAGCTTTTGTTCCTGTGTGACCCCTGCAAGTCTTAAATATTACAAGTTTTACTTCACTCTCATAAAACTTCAGGTTATTTTCAAACTCATATTCCTGTTCAGGTTTATATTGCAAGAAAAGTTTCTCTAAATAAGCAGAAAATATCTAATATTTCAAAACCATCTGCCTTTTCCTAAAGTAATTGACCCAATCTTTAGTTATGCGAGTAGCGTGCTTGCCACTCCTGCCCATGAGTGTGCTTATGAGAAATGGCTGCAACCTTAGTGTTTATTATTGCACCTTATTATGCTCAGGTTTGCTTATTTATTTTCCCCAGGATTTAAAAATCTTGAGGAAAAAGTCATGAAACTGCTTAATCAGTGGTGAGTGAACAAATGCAGCCTCCTGAAAGAAACAGAAAAGAAAGTGCCTGCATGATGAACCGGGTGCAGCAAGCTCTGTATGACATATTAAACCCCGTCTCTTGCCAGAGAAAGCAAGGAGACTTCAGCAACTTGCAGTTCAGGACCACAAGAAAATGGATAAGCTTTGAACCATTCCCTGAAGGTTAATGGGCTTGGGTGCTTGCAGCCCGGTGGGGAATGCCAGAATGAAACCCGTTCCTCTGAAAAACCCCCACTGCTGCTCTGCAGGCGATCAAGCATGGCATGTGGCAGCATCCGCACATGCTCCCATCTCCCATCTTGTCACAACAGTGTGCAGAAAGAAGGTGTCTTTTAGATACGGAGATCTTAAACTATTACAAATAGTTTGGGGCCAGTCCTGTTCAATATCTTTATCAATGATCTGGACGAGGGGATCGAGTGCCCCCTCAGTCAGTGTGCAGACGACACCAAGCTGGGTGGAAGTGTTGATCTGCCTGAGGGTAAGGAGGCTCTGCAGAGGGATCTGGACAGACTAGATGGATGGGCCAAGACAGACTGTATGAGTTTCAACAAGGCCAAATGCCGCGTTCTGCACTTTGGCCACAAAAACCCCCAGCAACACTACAGGCTTGGGGAGGAGTGGCTGGAAAGCTGCACAGCAGAGAGGGACCTGGGGGTGTTGATTGACAGCCGGCTGGACATGAGCC
>JAVKLA010000053.1:39802791-39827904 GCA_034782735.1 Sagittarius serpentarius | reverse complement strand
GGCTGAGGGGAGACCTTATCGCTCTCTACAGCTACCTGAAAGGAGGCTGTAGCGAGGTGGGGGTCGGTCTCTTCTCCCAAGTAACAAGTGATAGGACAAGAGGAAATGGCCTCAGGTCGCTCCAGGGGAGGTTTAGATTGGATATTAGGAGGAATTTCTTTACTGAAAGGGTCATTAGGCATCGGAACGAGTTGCCCAGGGCAGTGGTGGAGTCCCCATCCCTGGCTGTTTTTAGAAGTCGTGTAGATGTAGAGCTTAGGGACATGGGTTAGTGGGGGACTTGTCAGTGTTAGGTTATCAATTGGACTAGATGATCTTACAGGTCTTTTCCAATCTAGGCAATTCTATGATTCTATGGTCCTATAAAGGCCTTGCCTAGGCCAAATGGCTTGGGCAGGGGGCTTGCCAGAGACAAGCGGCCTGAAGGAGAAGATGTGGCACATACTGCAGTCAGGACTATGGCCGCCAGTGTAGCATTATACATGCATATGCAAGTTTGAAGCTCTTGCAAGAAAATACCTTCCGTCCCTTGAATAACTTAAATCCTGCTTCAGAATAGTAGAGACAGTTGGAGCAAAGGAATTGCCAGCCTGGGCCCAGTGAATGCCAGCACCCAGTTTCTGGTGATGGCCAAGACCAGCTGTTTACTGGGAGAACTGAGAGCCCTGCAGGAGACCAGTCTTTGTCAGGATAATGTGGGAAAGGCTAAGCCTCATCCTGACCTTTAAAAATTAGAATTGTTTTCAGTTCTGAAAGATTCAGTTCAACATACCTTCCTATTTTTGTGTCTGTCACTCCAGCTGTACTCTGAATGGTTTTTATTAGCAATATAAAGCTAACATTGCATAAAGCTGATTTAAAACAATTTTGTGTAGCCATAAGCGCTGTTGTCTTCACTGCAAGAAAAGAAAAAAAAAGCCTCCTTTCTTCCTAGGCAGTGAGACAGCACTTAGAGACATATACCTTATAGTAAATTAAACAGTATGGGGAAAAAAATAGTAAAGGAACTTCCTCAAAATGGCTACTAAAGCCTTACTCCATTGAAGTTGACAGGGCTCTGTCGATGGATGTCCATGCATTTCAGACAGGCTTTATCAGACCAGTTTAGTTTCACTAGAGTTCCAGTGTTAAATGGTTTAATTATTTCACTTCTGTTCATGTTGAATTTGAAAGTCTAACAGAAATTATGCAAACATATAGAAAAGGCGAGGCTGGATCTAACTGATTATTTTCCTTTCCAAATGGAGCTATCGTTTCAAATGCAAAAAAGGGAAATAAAGCCTGTGGCTATATCAGGGTTAATAGTAAAGACTGCTTTTCTTTTTTTTCGTTTGAAATGGCTCCATGGTTCGAGAATGACTCTTTGCTTCCCCTCTTAATCTGTATTTTACGAGTGAGAAGCTTTGCATTATGCAAATCGTTAGATAGGAACAGGTGACATTTCAGCAAAGAACATGATCAGCGGCCCGGGCCTGGATTGGGCTGCTGATTTATACATTAGTATTTGTCACAAGGATCGCAAGTACTTCAGTCTACATTCTGCAATTTGCTTTTCTATTTTTTCCTCCCCACAATCCTTAAGGTGGAAACTTCATCAAAGTATTTAAAACACACTGGTCGGACCAAACAGAGCCGCTTTTGTTCTGGAATCAGGGGTGAAGCAGCACAGCCTTGTTTTGGTGCCTGTTTGCTGGTGTTAATCGTCACCACATAGTTTAGGCTTGCTGCAGCTTCGCGACCAAGCAGAGCACGCCTGCACAACTCCAGAGCCAGATCCTCTGCAGCAGTGACAAACCCCCTGGTAGTCCATTGGCCTTACTGCAGAACAGAGACCATCATTAGAAGGACAGCTT
Source organism: Sagittarius serpentarius (assembly GCA_034782735.1). Taxonomy (NCBI): domain Eukaryota; kingdom Metazoa; phylum Chordata; class Aves; order Accipitriformes; family Sagittariidae; genus Sagittarius; species Sagittarius serpentarius. The sequence goes on along the minus strand of JAVKLA010000053.1, from coordinate 39,826,051 downwards.
GGACTTTTATTTAAACTTTGTGAACCACGTAAATAACAGACATCTTCAAAGTGAAAAATGTGTCACAACGCAACTATTTATCGTCCATTTTTATTTTTTCCCCTTCTGGACCTTCTCTAATGGCAGGCATGCTCAATACAGATTGATTTGTATGCCATGAGATACGTTTTGGACTGTAAATATTTCTGGAAAAAACTACTGGAAAAAAGAAGGGGATTTACTGCCATTGAATTTAACATCAGGAACAGTTGTTTTTCTTCCTTTCATCTTCTAGTTCGCTGAAGCATTGGTTTTTTTACTTTTATAGTGGCTTTGCTCCTCCTCTGCTAAAATTTTAAACTGTGACAGTAGCTTAAATCAGAGAACAGGAGAGGTTATTAAATGGCCAGAGTGTCCTTCAAAAGCAAGTTAAACAATGCTGTTCACAGCAGTCTACCTATGGTAGTTGAGTGCTGTCCATCACCCCTGCCTTGTGTGAGAGGCACAACATGGCAGTTATGAACACCATATTTGCCAAATGCAAAATGGCAACAAATTTACCCAAATGCAAATTCCTCACACAATTTCACAACAGTCTTCAGTGCAAATATTATCTGTTGGTCTTCTTTTAAGCTGCCCTGCTGCCCAAAGGCACTGGGGCAGGGCTGTACCTGCTCTATGGCACAGCCCTCACTCTAACACTCTGGGGACATGGGCTCACGGGACTGTGACAGAGGTGACACCGGTATCACACTTGCTGTAAATCAGGGGAGAGGGGGAAGGTAGAAGCATCTTTTTCCCCATTTGGTGATTCTGGTGGTGTCTGCTTTTCCCTGTCTCTGCCTGTGCCCGTCCCTGGCAGGGACCTTCCTTTACTGTGCATCCCTTATTGTGACTTTTTTGTGTTCTTAGCACTCAGCAGAGGCTCTGTGGATGGTTTCTGTAAGGTTAATAAATAAATGACTGGGCTGTGGGAACCTCTGCTCCAGTCAATGTACAAAAGCTGGACTGTCTTGTGTCCCTGAACTGGGCAGGAGCCAGGCAACAAGAGCTGCTGTCGCTTCTCATCACTCCAAATCTCTCTAAGATAACACTTGGGAAACAACACTCAGTTTTCTTAAGGCTTTTCCTAAGACCCATGCTACTTAAGGAGCTGGTATATGTCCTTCTCTTCCTTTGTCTTAGTCTGGTCTTTTGGCTGTTTCTTTGACGAATACAAGTACAACCAATACTTTAGGTCCTGGACATCTTACATCTGTTATAAAGGAAGTATATTAGGTCACATGAACAATTTTGGTTTACATATTGCTATATGCTTATGACATTAATTTTGGGTTAAACTTGAATGAGAAGCTACTTTCATAGCTTCAGAAAGATTTATTTTAACTCACAATGCTGTATTTTCTCATTTCTTCTGCTTTCATCTTTATGGAGTGTAAAATGACATACAAATAACTCATCCCAGATGGTCCTCTTTTCTCTAAGCCTCTCAGGTATGTTGACAATTCACTGTCCATGAAAGCCGTGTTTCCCTGACCTTTGGATACATTTCTGTTTACAAATGTCTCCTTTTAAGACTAGTGTAGACAAACAGCATCAATCAGGTATAGCATTCAGCATATGGCACATACCTACTTGCAGTGATGGCCAGTGATCCTTCTATGTGATGATATTTTATTTTGAGAACCTTGGTTTTCAGCTGGAATAATGGCTGAGGTTCCTTCTTCATGTGTTTCCTTATCTCCTTAAGGTAACTAGCAAAGATAAGACTGTTCTTCTGAGAATGGCACCAGCCTGTAATTCATTCATGCCAGAAATCATTACCATTTCTTAATGTCATCCCAATTAAGCTTTAGTTCAATCCAGATGTTCTCAGCTGTGATCATAGCATTGGCTTTGACATGAGCCTGTGCTATAGGTAGTTCTCCCAGTGCTGTGGCCAGCTGCGTGAAGGCACCTGGTGCTGCCGTTGGCCATCCCGAACCTGCTCCAGGTCCCTGGCACTGCTGTGCCTGGTGGAAGTCTGGAAAGGTGGCTAGCACAGCCTCCCATGCCAAGATGTCCGCTCAGGGAAGGCTGGCTGTTGGCATTGGTTTAAAAGTTTGTGAACTTATGCCAAGTACCCAGCCACCACATACCAAAGCTGTAAAATGATTTACTGATGGCAATTAACACAGTGAGCAGTAGCAGACACAGAGTTAGCCAATCCCGTAATGCTGGCACAAATCACATTGTTGTCATATTTAATGACATCTACTGTGAATGACTACGATCATTTTTACAGCTGTGCTTTATACCACATACATTTTTGATTGCCGTATCGAGTACTCACTGATTTTCCCCGGGCTTCCCATTCAGCTGCATTGCCAGGACTGGGTATCTTATTCCTATTGCACTAACATCCTTTGCTGCATTATTCGTTTATCATCTTTCTGTTCATACTTTGTGCTACTGTAACACACAAACCATACAAAGCTCTTACTGCATTTTTTGGAGACTGGTTAATTTGTCTCCATGCCAATGAGATAATTGTGATTATCCTCATTTTACAGGATGGGAAGCTGAGGAAGAGATATGACAAAATGCTTTGTCTGGAAGAAAGATGTCCGTCTGTATGCAATGTTATCATTCACAGTTTTGTATCTCTTGTATTTATACTCTAGCCTAATTGTATACCAAACAGTTTGCTGAGGCCAGAAGGTGTGTGCATGTGCGTGTTTCTGGGAGGAATCCTGTCCTAAAGGAAGTGTGAACAGCACGTTTCCCACGTGTGTCTTCACAGAAAAGCCAGCATTACAAATTATAATGTTTGTCATTTCATTATTAATAATACTCTAACACCAAAATCTCTGTGTATAGAGGTGATGCTGATTTTATAGGTGTTTAAAGACAGTTGTTTCTCTGTTGAAATTAAAATGGAGGTAAATGAGAAAGAGAGAAGAAATGTTGTATTATTAAACTTGAGGCACTGAGATGCAGATCGGATTGCCTTGCCCAATAGAACCAAAACCTCGCCCCAGTTCTCCAGCCTCTTGCTATAACTGCAGTGGGGAATCCTCCTTGGTTTCTTGCTAAGAGGGACGGACAATTAAAACATTTATGCCATCCGTCGTTTTTTAAAGGAACAGGTAAACTACATACCTTGGATCTATTTATATTTTTTCTGAGGAGTAAAAGTAAGGCCAAGTTAAGCAAGAACTTTTTCACTGGCATAAATTTAATTCCCATAGATGCCCCCAGTATGGGATTCTTTTAAAGAGCTCTTTTAAATCACTCCCTGATTGCCTAAGAAAAGATGGATTTTATGTGCTAAGGAACATTAAGATGTGCACCGCAAGGTGCAGTGACCCATTTGATGGTTGTTTTTTTCTTGATAGGTTCTTCTGTGCTGGCATATACTTGTAATGCAGCTGCCACCACAGTCTGTAAGGACATGTATCTTGCCATCGCCCTGCCTCTGGTCAGCACTGTTGACTGGGTTGGAGACAAGAGTCATCTATCCCCAGTCGTTTAAGAGCACAGGGGAGTTGTCTTTTCACGGATGAATACAAGAAAATTGTTTATGACTGTTACCTACAGGATGTTGGTAATACAAGGCAGAATGAGAAAAGGTTGTCATTTGTCAATCTTAATCTGGGGTGTTATATGGTGGAGGGCACTGCCTGTATATTTGGGGTTGTATTGTCTGTGCAAAGGAATGGTGTTGACTTAATTGAAATCATCAATTGCTATCTCAAAACTGTGGATTTCTTACTGTCTTAAAGCAAAACAACAGATCAAGCCTTTTTTTCTCAGAAAACCTATGAATTGTAAAAAATAGGTAGTAAATTTGGTCCAAATGCCAAATTTGTGACAGAACTTAAAATAAGGAGAAAAAATAAGATGGCTAAAGACAAGGACGTGTTGTTCTCCTTGAATTCATTCAGTGATGAGAGAGCTCAGCACTTCTAACCGAGGCTGAGTGAGAACATCATGTTGGTGTTCTTCTGTTGTCGATATTCTGTTCACCTGTCTTTTGATACAGGTGTTCTATATTGTAAAGTGAATGATTGCATGTGGATGCTTCATTTATGTAGGTTTAGGCTGTATTATGTTTTTTCAGCCTTGGCATTCTCGAGTTGTCCATAAAAGTTTTCATTTCCTCCAATGGTATTTATTTGAAAATATTTTTAATAGAATTTTGGGATTTGGCTTATTCATTGGAAGGGGTACAGAAACATAATCTCAGTTGCTGCTTAGTTCTGTAATTCCCCTAGAAGTTCCCTGATAATTCACTCATAATTTTCCATATTTAATTCTAAAATGTGAAAAATAGTGCTGAATAAACAAATGACATTTTGGCAGGTGGCTATGAAGGTGTTTGTTGTTAAAGGCAGTGCATTCAGAGTGATCCTGCTTCACTTCTTTTATAGTAGCTGCCTACTTAAGACTATTTTATGTTGGCAAGAACTTTATTGCTAACTGCACATTCATGTGAAGACTACATGAAAGATATCTGAAAACAGTGAGCGGCAAACAGTCCCTTGAAAACATGAATAGATGGTTGTCCTTTTAAGTCAAGATACATGCTGCTGCATTATATCACAACAGAGAACAACATCAGGAATCAAAGCCATTTTGCAGAACTGGAGAAGAGAGCAAAAGTTGGTTTCCATTGAGACTATCTTAATATTCCAGTGCATAAAAGAAAAATATATAAATTGATCCAAAAACCCACTGATCTGGTATAATTTGTCCATTTTGATCACACAGGACTATATTCACTACCATGATGTCTATTGAGTTAGTTGGACTTGTTCTTTGAAATAAAATGTTGGCTACTATATGAATGATAATTATATATGTATAACTTATAATTACAGATGCAAGAAATGACATGTACAGCCAGGTCATCATAGGGAGCAGTTACTGTCTTTTCACTTCCCTACAGAAGTACGTATTAACCAACTGCTTCCCTAGCATGCTGAAAAATGCACAAAGAAAATATTTTTGTCTAAGCAGCTGAGCTATTTCATCATAATAGAAGCAAAGGAAGGATAAAAAACAGTTCCCTGCTTTGTGGCTATGTTGTGTGTGCTGGTTTAACAGATGTGAAACATGCTTCCGATATTGACCGAAGTGAATAATTGCATTGTATCAGCTACTGAGTAGTCTTGTATAGGACTGGAAGATTTATAGAGTCCTCGTGGGGTCTCTACATGCAGAGAGAGCCGTGGGTAGGGTCATGGGTACCCTATGAAGTAGTGTAGAGTACCCATCTCTACATCTCTACCTGTCAGAGAGCACAGAGTCGTCTTTCAGCAAGGTTTGGAACAAAATCAAATTCAGTGAGACTCCAACTTTGATTGGTGCTTTTGAGCCCATTCATAATCCAGAGGAATAGTAAATTACATAATGTGCTAAGTACACAAATACTTTTGCCTTGAAACAGGACAGGATTGATTTTGATATGCTTTGGGTTTGGCATCTGGAACTGAAAATTACCCCCCAACCCCTTCAGCTCTTTACGATTAATCTCAGAAGCATATGGCGGAGCCAGATCTCCTAAAAAACTTGCTCAGAAGATTTTTTGCTTTAATTTGCCAGTCAAAAATCCACAGACAATTTGGATATAATTAATGCAACCGTTTGCAACTCTGGGTGCTGATCCTAATCCCCAGACCACAGGTTTATCTGTGATAGGTCTTTCCTTCAACCACAGCAGAGCAGGGAATCCTAAGGAGGGAATGTTGTGCTTGGACCTTCAACTGAGCAATTGGGTTGGGTCCCAGGAGTCTCAAACTGCAGAATGGAAACACGTATCTCCTGTACTTCCATTTTCCTAGCAATCACAGCATCCAAGGCGGTGACAGATAGCATGGTTCAGGTGCCATTCCTTCCATAACTTTGTTGTATGTGCTGCTAGAATCAAAACCAGCAGGCTTGTACTGGTGGAAAGACATGTGCCCTCCAGCCCTGATCTGAGATATTAGAAAAGGGAGTATGACAGTCTTTATTTATCAGTGTCTTGGCTTCCCAGTGGAGTTCCCCAGTTTGCTTCAAGTTCCTCCCCCCATTCATATTTGCCTATAATATACTTTAACTGGCCCTTATCTGATTGTATTTCTATGGGACCTTTTATAGCAAAGGACTTTGCAAGCTATAGACACGTAACACTGCGCTTTCTGCAGGCTGGAGGAGAGCTGGGAGAAAGACTATGTGCACGACAGGCCGGTGAGGTAGGTGGAAAGCCTGTAGCCAGGCAAAGTGGGGAAACTTTACCACACAACTTCTAAAACTTGGATAGCTCTAGTAAGGCTTGTTTTTTAAGGGGTTACACAAACATCCCATAGAACAATAGCAAACTGGTGATTTGAGAGTGAAGATTTAAACGTGTGGTTCCAGGAGTGTTAATAATCCCAACATGACCCTTAAATCACAGAATTGTAAATTAATTATTGCCCCAAAGTAAGCCCCAAAGTATTGCCCCAATTACTCGCAAAGTAAGGAGTTATAATTCTGAAATGGCTTATTTTGCCTTTGCAAAGGTTGCTGAAGATGCATTTTATAGAAGTTCTTGTAACTCATGAATTGTTATACAGATTCCACCTTAAATGGATTTTATCAGACTGTGCACTGGTAAGCTCATGCTAATATTGGCTCCAATAAAGAACAAATCAGTGCCCAACTTGACTCGTCTTATCGCACAGTCAAAACTGATGGCTGAAGAAGTCATAAAGATCCCATTTAATCTCTCGCCTATCTATCACTGTGAATGTCTTTATCCTCTTTGTGCAGTGGTAATATCTGCTCATTATGAAAGCAAAATAGATCTGGCATGAATAAAAGCGGAATGAAGTGCTCACTTTGATTTTGACAGCATGATCAGTGGAAGCAGTAATCTGTGAGAATCAAAAGGGCTAAATTATTCCATAACAGTAATTTGAGGGAACAGCTCAGAGCATACACATCTGCTTTCATATATTGTGACGTGCACTGATAAAACATCCTTCCCAATTTACTCTCTCTGTGCTTGACTAATCTGCAACAGCTCTCACAATGTCTAATCATGCCATCAAAAAGGAGAAGAAGTTCAATTGAGACTCAAATGAAAGAAGATTGGAAAACTATCCTCAATTGAAATTACATTTGTAAATGAGCCATAGTTTTTCTGTTCAGAGTGCGTTATGCTAAATCTGCCTGAAGAAGTAGTTATGCTGAAGAACAGCTATGTGTATCTAGATTGTATTTATTCCATTACTGCTCAAGTAAAATTATGGCAGCTTGGAAACCCTGGGGCATGTATTCAAAACTGATATGCCAAATTCACAGTCAGATTCCTGTAGTATGATTGTACCATCTCTGGCCAGCTGAAGTATTCCCAATACATACAAATTACACAGCCAGGTTACAGTTACGGAGTTTTATTTTTAAACATTTCTATTATGGGAGATTTCTGCCTTTATTTGCAGACTAGGCCATGGCCATACTTCTCTTACTTTCTTCCTTCATTCATGGAGTTTTTTGGAGCTAGTTAACCAGGCCTTTAACACAAAACCAAAGAAGGCGATACAAGGATGTATCCTGCTGATCCTCATGGAAAAAACATAACCTGAAGCACATGTGGTCTGGGGTAGAATATATGCTACTCAGTTGTTGCAAAATGAGCGATTTAGATTGCTTAAAGAATCACCTTCAAAGGTATTACAAGAGTGATTTTAATATGATATTGTAAAAGTGCAACTTAACAAAGCTCGATGGCAAGGTTAACTCTATTACTTACTACACTGAAGAAACATACAAAGGAAAATAGAGTTAGACTTGAGCTAGAATGATTTCCACAGCGACAGAAGATGCAAAAGGTAAGGGAGACCCTCCCGTTGAGTCATGAGGTTCAGAGTGGGCCCCCTTGCTTTCTAAACTCCTGATGGAGCTTAGGTGCGTCTAGGTCCAATCTTAGTCTCGGACTTGGACAATGGTTTATGTTTAATGGAATTAGCTACATGGATTTCATTAGTATTAATTTAGTGTGCTATCAGTCACTTACCAAGGATCTGTGGTGAATAAGGGGTCTCTCCGCCTCGGGTAAGGAAGGATCTCTTAGTCTCTGGTAAGGAATCTCAAACCTTGAGAGGTGTCCCTGCTCAAGGGGAGAGTCACCAGGCATATAGTCCAGTTGCAATTCAGGGAGAGCTCAAATTGGACACATCCAAAGATACGTCATTGGTAAAATGTCTCTGTGCCTCAAGGAAGAACCTGGAGAATCATCCCTGCTCAAGGGGAAATCACCACCGTGCGGGAACACTGCCTAGCAGGGAGAGCTCAGAGAAGGCTCACTTAGGCTGTCATATTTATGGAATAAAGTGGTTGGCTCATAGTCAAACTGCATATGATAGGAAAGGTATGTATGAGACTCCTTGTACTCACAACTTTCTTTGTTCCTTGATAAATGGGTCTTGGAAAAACCACCCACTATTCATGTGTTAATCGCACTATTGGTGATCCAAGCTCATATGCATCGATGCTCACTGGGTCACTGTGTTCCTTCGTGGGTTTCCTAGAGGACTTCTTGGCCCGGCTACAGCTCAGGTCTTTACCTCCTTTGGAGCCTGTACCAAACTATTGCTAGTTTGGTTAAGTAGGTCGAGTGCATCCGTCACACCAGACTGAAAGTGAGACAGTCATGTTAAAGCTCCTGTACTGGATATTCACATTCTGGTTGTTGACATGCTTTTTATCACACAGTAAAAATGTCTTCCTAAAACTTGTGGGCCTCATTTCTGGTCTATGCTAATTATAATCTATCCTGTGGCACACCAGCCTGTGAAGACATGTTGTCACCTCTGCTCGGATCTCACTTCAGGAAGTGTTATCCTTCCCTTAAAGCATCTGCTCCCAGAGCCATATGATTTTGTCAGCCAAGGTATTGTATCTCTCTATCATTTTGATTGGACGCATATATTGAATTTCTTAAGGCTGGCAGTACTGGGTAAACCCCTGCTAGAAAGATCAGTAATGAGCCTCTCTCATAGGCCCATTTTCCTGCTACAGCCAAAGAAATGGTGACTGCCTCCTTTGTAGACCTGTCATCGGGTTCACTGATGCAGATTCCTGTATTATGTATTTCTATGATGAGGATGTACCTGTAGATCTGAAAGGGCACAGGTAAGCAAATGATACTGCCGTCAACTCTGCTGATATTGCTTGCCGTTCTGTTACATGCTTTAGAAAATTTGAAAATATTAACCAACGGGGTATATTCATCCTAGGAATCTATGGCTGGACACCATTCTGCAAATATTTAAGTCTTGGTGAAACCTATGGTAGTCTTACTTGCATTAGAAAAACACAGGTGAGCAGCTGCTACTGCTCTTGATGTTTCTGCTAGAACAGTATTAACTTAGCAGAATAATTCAATTAATATTCAGTCTTGTTTTTAATCATCTTTTGCTCAGTTTTATCTTGTTTTCTGCAAACACTTGAGTTGGTATCTAGGCCTGACTTTTCTTTTACAAGCTTGACTGGTCAGGATTTTTTTTCAATCTGCTCAACAGAAAATTAAGTCTCTGCAAAATTGAGGTAAATAGTAGGAAAGTTTTGAGTTTACTAAGATTTTTTTTCCATTGGAATAAAATGAATAAAAATGGTTATTTTGCCTAATTTAATTAGATTTTGAGCTGAATTTAAATATTTTCTTTGGACATGCCTTTGTACAGGAGGTGTACTAAAGATCTATGGAGATTATATCTCAGCTCTTTATTGTTCCCATTGCTACTATTGGCTTTACTATGTATCCCATGATAAAATGTAATGTCCTTCCACCTTAAACTCTGTGCTGCATCAGGATAGGCCTGTGACCATGGCAAATGTTGGAGAATGTGATTGAGTGAAAGCATATGTAAGACATCCAAAGAACTTTTCCAGTGACTTACCTCCTGTCACTTGTTGCTTCTTGTATATTCACAACCTCTGCTATTAGACTCACAGCCCTTGGACAGGGATCTGAATGTTTTGTTGGCCAAAATATTTAGCAAAATTTTGCATGCTGACTAAATAATATGGCCTGTAATTTTGGCATAAGAAAAAACATCAGTTGAAATTGATTTTCAAGTATGCACATTTGACTAGTTATGTTGGGAACTATTAAGTCAGTGAACAGATATAATATCATGTGGCAAAATACCCCATGTAGCTCACACCATCTGTCCAATCACTACTTAGCAATAAAGTTTGATAAATAAAGAAATAAAGGCTATCCTAGAGTTTTGTATAAACGATACAATTTTTTGAATAATAAAAACAACTGACTGACTGCTACTCTACTTTTGGATATTCTGGCTTTAGTCATTGTTTTAGTGATTTGGGGGGGGGTGAATTTTTAACCATCTACATGAAATATACAATAGCATATCAATAAGCATTATAGATATTTTGATTCATTGAAATCTAGAAAATACTATTTCATGTTTTAAAGTCAAGGAAATTAGATTAGTGTAGAAGTTTTTCTACCTTCATCTGCAATAAAAGGCTATTTTTAAGGTTCCGTTTTAAGGACAGCTGTGTAAATGCACCATTTCAGAGTATACTCGGTCATGCAGCAGCCAATACTCTCAGTATAACTTAGATGATTTGCCTTACAGGTCGGTATGTTTTGTGACAAAAGTTATGCATAATTAACCTTGAATCCTCAAGCGCTTCTGCCCACACCCAGCTTCGCCCATATGATTAGCTGCATTAAGTTCCATAGAAGTAATTACACCCTAATTTAAGTTTGTGCCTAAGCATTTGCAGGATCAGAACCTAAAATGTCAAGATCTTTGAGGAAATGTCATATCTTGTTGCTTGTTTCTGTCCCAGCCTTAATACATTTTGAGATATTAAAAAAAATAAGAAGGGATGATTTTAATCTGTATGCATAAATTTTCCAACTTGTCAACATCTCTGTTTCTGGACTGGTTCAAAATGTAATTTTCTATTGCCTATTCACATCCAAGGTATTCCAAAGTGACATGTATACCAAAAGTTAGCTTAGCATGTAGTTTTTCTCTGCCAAAGACCCACAAAGAGACTTTAGGGATAAATGAGCCTGTTATGGTGATTAACTATATAGTGATACATAGAAGGCAACTGACTGCACGCTGCTTTTGTTACAGTACTCGTGTTCATTCCTAATTTTTTCTGTGGAGCATCAGATTCAAGGATGAAGTGGTGGACTAAACAGGTTTATGGCTATTGGCTTGGAGAAGAAGGAAAGAAAACTAAACATATGCTGATAAAACCCTGTCTACCTCTTCTGTCAGTGTTAACTGTCTAACTTCAAAACATTTCAGACTCTCAGTCTCAGCATCCCTTGCTGGCTGATGATGGCTCCTGATCTCACTGCTGGAAATCGTCTTTCTCTGTTCGTTTGGCTATCACCCTTTCACAACAGACCCCTGCAGCGTTTTTGACATTGCTGTGGTAACAACTGGGAACCATACGCTTTCTAAAAATCACTATAATGCTGTTGTGCTCTTTTCCTCCCTTGCACATCATCACAGATTAAGAGAATATGTGATTCTGATGAATGCTGCAATGTGTTTATTTGCATTACGGCATCCAGCCACTAATTGTCTCAGTGCTGTACACAACTGCAGGCAGAGAGCAGACGGGGTACTAAATGGCAGCTGCAGCACAAACTTAAAAGTACAGAGAAACCTACGTGTTTGTGGTCTGTACTTTTCTGAAATGCCTCCCACTGATTCTGTGTACTTGCTTGAGAGACATGCTTAGTATAACTGAGTAGCTTCTGAGTTTTCTGTCTCAGATAGCCATAAGTATACATTTTTGTGTTAGTACACAGGCCTCGTAAAACATAATGATTGCTTTAAGAGATAAGGATACTGACATCTCACTGTGGCAATGAACATGCGTCAGAAGATACTTTGCACCAAAACAATTTGTAGTTTTCCTTCAACAAGCCTGAGGAGCACACGATTGTCAATGTCAGTACTCTTTTTCCAGTTTTTATGAAAAAAAGAAAAAACCAAACCAAAAAAACCTAACCACCCTATAATGATATTTTGCATTTTCGTGTCAGCTGCAGTGGAGTTTGAACCACTTCTACATCCTGTAAGGCAAGTGTTCTCCAGCCACTGAGGGTCTGCAGGCGGAGGGTGAGTGTCTGTGGAACCACAGGAAAGAAGTGAGTGTTCTCAGAAGTTTGCTCCAGGTGGGTTCATAGTGGGTTTTTGGCACATTGGCCCAGACAGCCAACGTGCCAGGCAGGGAATGGTCTAAATTTAGCAGCCAGCCTGTAGTATGGCTGAGCATACCAGCACATCCAAAGCAGAGCCTTTGCATACATACGGCTCCAAGTCCTAAACCTTTTACTGAAGGTGAACACTTCCATCCATTCGCTGAAAACACAGCGGTAAGGGCTGATGTGCCCTCATCTATGCTAGTTTATCGGTTAGAGACCTTAAGCAGGCCATGGCAGATTTAGGTCCTGGCCCTTCCTTGGCCTGAGAGAATTCAGACCAATGTCTTCTTCTGGGGGCTGTGCTGAGAAAGGGGAGAGGAAGGAGGCTGTGCGTGAAACTGGTGATTCACTGGGAGGAGAGCAGAGGGGAAGGGAGGACACAGCTCTGCAGGCAACACAGGAAAAAAAATCATAACCCACCAGGTACAAATGGAGCCCCAGGCTCCAGATCGCTCCCAGGACTGTTCCTGGGGCTTTGCCTTGGTGACCCCGGGTGAGACCCCAGAGTGAAGGTCCAGCCAGGCTGCGGCTGCTCTAGCTGTGCAATCCAGAGCCAAGATTGCCTCAAGTGAAAGAGAATTTCTGCCAAGGCAGATGTGCTACCAGCGTAGGCAGCTCAGCTCAAGCTGCTAAAAGTGCTCTTTTGCAGGCTCAGCAGCATCCGCAGATGGGGTACAGCTGAGACGCAGCTCTGTTAAACAGGAACAGGGTAGGGACCATGATTTTGTTTGCACTCTGCTAGTAAAACGCAATAAGGGTCGCCCTGGTCTGAAAGTCAGCTTTGACCCGTGCTTAGGTCTGAAAGAACCTTGGATTCTGGCCTGTGCTTTCGTACCTCTGTAACACTGCTAAATGCCAAGGTGCAGGAGAATTCGTGTTTGGTGTAGCATTTGTGCAGCACTCTGCCTCACTTTATAAACATCTTTTATGTAAATCAAGTGTTAATTATCCTCGCTCTGTATTTTGTGTTGAATATCATTTTTTTAATTACAGGCCTCATCCCAGGTTAAGCCTGCATGCCTGTTGTTGAGCCAATTATCATAAATTCCCCTGTAACAATTAACAATATTGGTACAGAGCTGCATGTATTTTAAATGTTATAATTATGCTCAGCTCTTTTGTTAATTGGCCTATCTGACTCTTTACTTTTTATGCTGCTCATCTGCTCATTACCGCAGCCATTTAATTCAATTAGCACCTTAATTAGAAGAACAGCCATGTCCAATGTCGTAGGACTTGTCAGAGTGCGCAGCTTGATTAGCAAAGACAAACACACCATGCAAATCAGGCTGTAACATTTGGGGGCGGCAGGAATGGAAGGCAGCCAGCTGGTGAAGTGGAAAAGGAGCGTGTCTTCATCCCCCAAAGCTTTGCCAGGAAAGAGAAAATAAAGAAGGCACCAGACTGAGGAAGGAATAAAATAATTTACAATTCCACAAGTTAAGGCATCACTTAACATGAATGGTGTGTGACTCCTGAGGATGGTGTCACTACTAAATTATCTCCTACCCCCAGTGCTCTTAAAAAAAAGACAGAAAGTGAGAGAGATGTGTAAAAATAATACAGTAATCTCTTACCTATCATATGTCTTTTTCAGAGGAGGAAGCCAAACCCCAAAGTCTAGATGCAGAGGGAGAAAGAGCAACAAAAAGAAACACCCTGATCCCAGCCTTTGGTGTAAATCCGCATGGCTCCACTTATCAACACCAAGTGAGGAGTGGGCCCAGGACATTTTAAAATCACCCATTTGACCTAGGCCCTCCTGTTTAAGGTAGCAGCACTGTCGAGGAGAGACATGTGAGGCTGTAGGAACCGTATTAAAAAAAAAAAGCTTCATTTTCCAAGAGCAGTTTAAGTCTCAGTTTTGTTTTGTGCCAGTCTATTTAAATCTTTATTCCCTGCCTATTAATTCTCCTAATTAGAATTAAATGAAGCATGCTAAATTGCTAGATTAACCAATAATTAAGCAGGCAAAGCACTAACGTTTAATACACACAGGCAGCTCTTTCTCTTCTGTGATAGCACCGTGTCATGCCTGCTCATTTTATTTGAAAGGAATTAAGAGGCTTGTCTTCCGTGATCAACACCCCCCTCCCATATTAACTTACATAAAATAAAGACTTTCCCAAAAGGGGATCAGTTTCTGGCTAGTTATCAAGGAACTCTTGATTTTATTTTTTAATTCCTTATCTGTGAGTCCTTGAGAAACCTATTTGAATCAGTTGGCTCAGGAAATCCAACAGCTGTACATATATTTAGCAGATAGTAGATTTTAATTAAAATGATATATAGTTTGTGTAGTGCTCCTTTTATTCTGTCTTCATTTCTTTATTTCTGCTCACGTAATGAGGTCCTACACTTATTTCCAGAGGATGGCAGCCCCTCTTCCTCCCCCTCATCTCTCTGTGTTGTGCCCCCCTCCTTCAATATTCATTTTACATGTTTACACATTACTTAGCCTTTATGGCATATACCTTATTGTGGGATCTCTCAATACCGTGCAGTTATCTCGGTGTGTGAGCAAGGGGCCGTGCAGACTGTCTAAACCAGTAGACTCTGTCATCTTAGGCAGTCTTGGTGATTTTGAAGGTTATTGCTTGAGTGTCTTAAGTGACAGCAGAGCTGGGGTCAGGAGCAGGACTGGCACGTTCGGAAGGGTGTTTGTGCCTCTTACGAAGGTGCTTGTTGATATATATGCCTTGAGCATGTAACTCATTCATGTGCAGAGGGCAGCAAAGACTCGTGATAGGAATTTCATAGAGCTGCTCAGTCCCATGGTAGCTGAACACATATGTTCTTGTCTTTTATTCTTTTGACTTAAGCTGTTAGCCAAAATTTGGAATATTTTTGGTTGTTCCCCCCAGGAGTGGAAAAAATGTGTTGGAGTCAGATGTTTCTCTAGGTATGTCTACGCAGTATTTTGCAGACAGGTCCAAATTTATTTTGCCTATGTCTTGCGCAATCTGCCTTTGAAAAGGAAGCTGTGTGGCCGTATTAGTGAGCCATGACTTCTGTTTTGAAACTGCTTTGCAGCTGTTTGGCTTGCATCACTGACGGGGTAACTCTGCCTTTGATGAAATCGCGTAACAAAAAAAGCCGGCCCAGAAGTCCTGTTTCCCAGAGATACCAAACAAGAGGCTATGTGTCTGCTCACAGTCCCGACTCTCTTGTGGCCAGCGCTTTGCCCCAAAAAAGATCTCTCAAAGGGGCTGTTTAAACAATATAGTTGAAATGATGTAATGTCTCGCTGCAGCTGAAAGAGGACAATCTCTGTCTTGTTTGTTCCCGCTCCAGGTGATCCTACCCCTTTTGGTACTTGCGTGAGCATCTTCTGAGATAATTTTCCTTGCCACTCTGGAGGAAAACCAATGCAACAAAAAAGTCTTTTCCCACTGGCTTAGCAAATTGGATCTGCATGCCATACAGCCAAATCAGTATGGAGGCACCATGAGGGACAGAGTAGGTTCTGCAGCTCGTGAAGACGGGCAGTGATGGGACCGCCTCTTTTGATGGCAGTAAATCAGTAGATTAGCCCAGATATCACCAAATTGCAGTTTATGCTTTTAGACACATAGGCATATCCTGGAGTAAAAATCACTGATAATGAAAGAGAACAGATTTGATTTTACTTCTTCTCCTCAAATGAGTAGTCCTGGCTTCAGGGAAAATTAAGCGTCATTGCTGAAATCATCAAAACGGCTTGATTTCAGATTTTTTCAGGAACTCAACTCAGACTCCTTAATAACATCAAGAATTTTAAAGATCTTCCTCCCAGTTTGTGATAAATTTTCTGAGCAGCAGCTTTCCACCACGTTAGGGTAGTTTCGTGTTCTTTTTCTATGCACATCTCTAACTAGCCAGAGCAACACCAAGCGCTTATGGTTTGGAGTTTAAGCTATACAAATACCAGCATCTGGCTATGTTTTCTCTCCATCTCTCTTGCACACTCCACAATTTAAGGCTGTGTAGATGAGTGTACCCTTGAATGCTTTGGCATAAACCTCTTTACAGACAATGCCAATGCACGTATCTCAATATGAGCAAGTGCTCGGGGGCTTGCCGAGGACAATTTGTAGACTCATGACCCAACACAAGTTTGAACCCAGACAGGTTCAAGTTGCAAGTAAAATTAAACTAAAACAATATCTCAGAGGCATTAGAGGTAACTATGCCCACTAAGAAGTTGGCCTGGTTTTGCAGTTGCTTGTGAAGCAAACCCCGCTGGGCTGTACAAACCTACAGATTAACATGGAGAAGAATGATACATGACCTCTGAATCCTTCATGCCAAGAAATAATGGTGAGATGACGGGGATTTGGAAGTCAAGGTAAATGCAAGACATGAGCGAGTTGCTTCATTTCTGCTAGGGGACAGCTTGAGCAAGCTGGATTCTAATTTCTCAGCTGTCCTATGGTATGAACCGTGTGGCCCCCACAGCACATGCTGAGGACAGCAGAGGCTGCTTTCCCTTTGCGGCTGGCTGGCTGATTGATTCATTCCTCTTTTTTTTTTTTTTCAAACCAAGCTTCTTACATGCTTTGGTGAACATCTTAGTCAGTCTGTAGTACCTCTGTCGATTCTGTGTGTGTCTGTGCGTGCGTGTGTGCGTGCGCGTGTATTGCACTTCATCTGCTTGATGCAATAATATCCTGGGGGAATGTGCAGGCTGTAAACTTCTTCATAACATCCTGTTCCTGCAACTTGAAGATATTGACTCTGAAGGGAAACAATGGCATGAATAAAATAAAAATAAAAAAAGTTAATTATCCTTTGTGTTTGTAATTTAATTAAAGATGCAGTAAAGTTTTACTGTTTTTCCAGGTGATGATGTTTAGGGCTCTGAAAAGCTATTTGTGCTGGTGAGATTAAAGTGCATTTTAAAATGTTCCCCGAGCACTTTCACATTTGTTGATAGATTTTTAAATTAAACTTTAAATTGTAATCTAAATTACCTCCAACAATTCATGGTCCCTGTAATGAACTCCCACCATTCCTGCTGTCATCTGACTATGATATACTGTAAATGGTAACTGCTCAGGGTTTTACTGAATAGTGCTTTAGTATTACTGCACTATATTAGTTGTGTACAACCCTCAAATAGAAATCACAGCACAACACAGGTTTGCTTTAGCATAGTAACTTTATTATTTGCTAGTCTTTAGTCTTAGTGAACACTGCTACTGCTAATCATTTGGGACCTCATAGAATATACTTCCAAATAATTTTTTAGGCATTCCTGTCAAGGTAAAAGTATTTGCATTTTACCAGCCAATGAGCTTTTGGACATTAATCCTTAATGGGTAAAATAAAACTAATTGGGGAATATGAGCTCAAGTGCTCATTCATAAAGTGACCATGGCTTATCGGCCCCTGAGGCACAGTTAGAAAAAAATACTTTCATAAATGACTGATGTAGATTCAAAGAGAAAAAGAAGATTGCAATGGGATAGTGGAAATAATTCACCATGGGCTGCTCCATGATACGATATAGGTATGCCGAGACCAAGCGGTTTCCAAGGAACTGCTCAGAGCAGAGCAGAGCAGAGTCTAACTTGCAGATCACCGATTGCCCCTGGTAGATCATATTGCCTGAGGCTCAAGGACCTGTTCCTGGGATGAAAAGAGACTCCAAATATAAGCTGGTCTAACATCCATGAGAAGCTCTCAAGGATCTCTTAACATTTACACATGTGGAAAATTAGAAGAAATATTTATTCCCACAAAATAAATTAAAAAAAAAAACACCAACCCTAAGTGAAAGGTCCTAGGGAAGAGCAGAAGGAGAAAACAAGCAGACCAGGGGCTGCTTTGCTACAGAATGGTGCCCTGTTAGGCTCCAGTAGTCTGTCACATAGGGACTTACTGACACAGGGTTTTATCTTTCTGCTGGAAAGCTTTTGGTGGACTTTTCTTCCACACAGCTACATAAGCTGTACAGGTCTCCGTTTTTGGTCTCCCTGTTCTAATTACATATTATGTGAAAAGAAAACTGGCTTATTTGGTTTCATTTGATTTCTTAGCTCTCTTGCTGTGAGAAAAATGAACACTATTTGTGTTTCCTGTTCACCTTTGCCATTTATCATCATTCAATGTGTCAACAGCCATGCTGGTAAACGTGATCATTAGGTTTATTGCTTTTCCTTATTCCAGCCCCCTCATTTGGGATGACTTCTCCATTTTCCCACAAAGTACTCTTCTCCTGCAAACCCTTCCTTCCTCAAACCGCTCCTCTATTATGCTAGTTGAAGGAAAATGACAGTGTCTATGGTGCCACCGTGCCACAGTCACTGCCTGCCAGGCTGAGCAGCACTCTGTATGGCCTTCCTTTTTTCTGACCCCCATCTGCCTCTTGCCATCTGTCCCCTCTCTACAAAAGGTAGATTGTGCCAAACTATCCTGATAGCTTCCTTTGATAAGACAGCTGATTTTCTAGTCAAAGGAAATGCATTAGATATCATCTATCTGGACTTCAGTAATGCATTTGATATGGGGTAATGATCAGTTAAATTGGAGGAGATGGGAATGAGGAGAAGGATTAGAGCATGGGTCAGGAGCCCAATCAAGCGGGATAAAACTGAGAAGTCCTGAGACGGGAAGTGCTGACCTGAAAGACAATCACTCAGGAATCACTTCTGGACTGGATTTTATTGAATATTTTCGCCTGTGACTGCGGCAGAAGAAAGGAAGGAAGCGGGTTGATGGTGATGTTTGTTGATGAACAACAACTAGGGGCTAGCTATAGTCTGGAGGAGGATCAGAGTATCATAGAGAAAGAACTTGATAACTTTTGGACTGGAGGTAGCAGTGAAATTGTACAAAACACAAGGTCATGGCTAGGGACTGGAAAAGAAGATGTCAATACAGTGTGGGAATGACTGAGAGGTAAAATGAGGCTGCGGTGCCGGTTGGTCACAGCTGAATATGATGCAGGTCTTGAAAAGAAAACATTGTAGAATTATCAGTAAAAAAACCTTCCAACAGACAAAAAGGAGGGTAAGTGAAGATCTGGATGCTTGTGTAAGTCCATTAGTGTAAACACCTTGGAGGGAGATGAAGCTGAAGAGGTACTGTGGCATATGAATGTACTTGGGTGGAAATAGAGACCATAGAGTGTCTTTGGAGTGGTCTACAAGCAGAACAAAGGCAAAAAACCAACAGCAAAAATGCTTTAGAATAGTTCTTGATGATTGAGAAATAACACTGTTGGCTATGAAATCAGGCGTCTCCGGTCCATGACCCAGGCTGTCTCTTCCACTTAGACTGCAAGCAAGTGCTGTGATCGCCTTTTTGTCCTGTGTGCCCCTATCCCTGGCAATGGCTTGGAGTAGTCACAAAAATACTGAAGGGACCATTAAGGCACAGCATCACCCCACCGCCTGGGCCCCTTAAACGGTGCCCAGTATGCCGAGAAAGAAAGTATGGAGGGGGGGCGGGAAGAGAGACCTAAGTGGAGTTAATATGGCAGTGAACAGGAAGGCACACTCAGCCGACAGCTGTTTATTCAGATTTCTTGTTGGGTTTTCATTTATTATACAAACAATCTGACCAACCATGAAACAGAGCTATGAAGTGTAGTGATAAAAACCATTTCTTCTCCATGCACTGCTCAGCTTACATTTTACATTATCTCTTTGCCTCTCTTCTTTCCATTTCTCTTCTGGAAAGATACAACCAAAAAAAAAAAAAGGAAGAAAGAAAGAAAAAAACATGTTATATGATGAAACCTCAAGAGAAGGAGATTCCTAAAAAAGGCATGAAAAATTCTGTAGGTATTTGACACTGGTGTAGTTAAATATTAGCAGTAGATAAATGTGTTGTAGCCTATTACTAATGGATCAAAACCAGGTTGATCTATACAACAGAGAAAGTAGTTGCAAATGGAAAGTTTTGTCCAGCAAAGCTATTCAAGAGAGGTAATTTCAGGCTATTCAATATATTTAAATTAATTGCTGAGAAAATAGCCATATTTTATGCCACTTTTATAAAAGAACAATGGGAAAATGGAAAGGTTTCAGAAAAAAAGTTTGAAAACATACCTTACATCTGGTATAAGGTGTATTTTTTTAAGTTATTTAGGGATTTGCACCTATTTAATTTATCCAAAAAAGGCTATAAGAGAAATGTCTTATAGTAAGAGGCAGTTGCATATGGAAACAGTTTCTCACTGTTAGTGGTTTTTCAGACAAAGTGTGTGCCAAGTCCCAGTGGTTGGGGAGGAGCACTGGATGCATTCTGATTAGAAAAGTACAATGCTCCAGTGAGGTGAATTACCCAGCAGAACCACTTACACTAGACACAAGGACTTCTCTATCACTTGTAAGCATTGAATCAAGTCATGATATTTTAAAGAAATTATGAATTTGACATAGAGTTTATGGGGTGAAGTTTCTTTGTAGTAGGTCTGACTGAATTATCCTAATGATACATAAATCTGTCAGTTTTTAAACATCTCTGCCTACTGAAGGCCTCTGCATTTGTCAGCGTGCATTTGTGAATAATGCATACTTTTTATTTCCGTTTCTCTTCCCATTCAGAAGTTTAAAGGGGCATGGCTTTCAGTTTGGACTCAATTTCTGCCATGGAAGACAGAGACATCAGCAAGCATTCCTCAGCTCTGAAAGGCAGAGGCCGTGCTAAGCAATCCTCTGTACCTACACACAGAGCATACTCACTCTTTGCAAAAGACGGAGAGCAGGGTGCTTCTTTTGTGAAGAAAGTGAGACTGCAGTGATAAGAAAAATTGGTCTAAGATATATTTTGCCTATAGTTCTACTAAAAAAAAGAGATTGACATCAATATAAATGCAAGTGAATATCTGCCTTCAATATTTTTTTGAAAAATAAATGCTGTTGTTTCAGCTCTGTATTCTTGATGACGAGCAACTGATGGGTTAATTGCCTTCCTATTCCCACTGAATTGAATAGGAGTGCGTCTGCAAATACTGGGTCAGCCTTCAGAGTAGTGTTCATTGTTCACTGCTTACAGAATCCCTGTGCTATGACAGTAAATATTGTTTTCTCCCAAGCTTAAAACAGACAACTCCAGTTTTTCTGTTTTACTGGGAAAGGTTACTTTTTTTTAAAGTAAAATTAATGAAAGAAAGCAAAAAACCAATTTTTTTTTGCGGGGGATATTTATTCCCCCCTTTCTCCAATTTGTGAAGTCGAACTTTCCTGATTTTATGCTACATGCAGACAGGCATTTCTCCAATGCAGCTCTATCCCCAATTTGTTATGTAAATATTTATTATCTTAAATGCATACAGGGTTATTAATGATGACAGAGAACTTTAAGCATTCCCCCTAAAGGGCATTGTTTCTTTTTTCCCCATTTGAGAGTAATTGAGAAATGCCCTGCAATGAATCCACTGAATGAATATGTATCGCTGTTTTACATGTTACTGCCTATAGACAGCCAGTCCTAATTTAAGGTGGGAAGCAGATTACAAACTTTGCAGTGTAAAACAGGATACAATCTATTGCTAATAGAAATTCGTATTCCATATTGTACATCAGGCTGTTGACATTTAAAATGCTGCAGCGGTGCTAACATTAGAATTCAGAGATATTTGTTAACGCTTCTCTTGTGACCGTTCATACACACACACACTCAAAAAGATAGCAGAGGCCTCAAAATGAATTTGTCGGTGAAGCTTTGGAGCCCTATCCTATTCATATATGGTTTCATTTTTCTCAACGTGACCTTTGGTTCGCAGCAGCGATGGCTTTGGCTTGCTGCTGGTTTCACGGCGGCAGCTTCGAGGGAAAATGAGTCCATGTCTTTTTTAGCTCTTAACAAAACTGTGCTCTTGTAGTGAACAGAGAGATCATATCACCCTCACAAAGTGATACACGCAGGTTAAAGGATGTCTGCCCCATTTCATGAAAACGCGAGTCTCTCGGACTGCTGCCTGATTTCAATAAAAATGAGTGGGAAAGTATGGAAATCAGCAGTGAATGAGCAACTTCATGGATAATAGACCTTTACTGTTTTTATTACAAAGAAAGAAAAAAGAGATTAGAAAAATGAGTGTTTGGATACTTTTGAGTTGCTTGTGGTGAAAGGTATTAAAAATATGAAAGGTTGTTTTTTATAAATGCGGTTAACACAGAATGATGGTAATTAAAAATACCGCTAGCAGCACTCCCACATCAATAACTGTATGCCTTGGATTTTTCAGTCTTGTTTCATTTGAACTGTTGCTAATAGTGCCTACTATAGCTCCGATGGCAATTATGTCTATTCTAATCCTGTTCTCATCACTTTCTTGAGCACAAAATATGCCCCTAGATTATCTATTTATACGACTTCCAGTACATCTAGGGAATAAAATCCTCCTGTAATAACATATAGGTATGTTAATAACAAAAATACAGTTTTAAAGAGGTTTCTATCTGTATAGTAAATTATTTTTATTCTTTTATATTATTTGCTGTCTCGGCTATTGCCAAGTCATGAAAGGCTGAAGGGAATTCGTATTTCTCAAATTAAAATAATTCTGCTTTTCTTTTAATCAGAGGATAGCAAAAATGGCTAAAGTTTATAAGACAGTAACAATCTCCTCTTAGAATTAATACCTTACTGTGTTTGAAAATAAACACTGAGACTGGAAAAATTTGAAAGGAAAATTTTGACTGTAGGCAGTAGAAAATGTGTTTGTATCTGCAGAGGTTAAATACTGCTGCACAGCGCGCATGCTTCTGGCTGGTAAAAATCCTGTCCTGCAGGCACTGATATGCTTGAGTAGCTGTACTCCATGAGTAGTCCTATTCAGGGCAGCATTGCTACTCACAGAAGTAGTAATTTCCATTAACTGGTGTTTTTAAGTTGAGCAGTGGTAACAGCAAGGACGTGGTATGGTTAAGGTTGATGATCGTGTGAGATGCACTATTTGAATATAGGAGTAGATGTGAAGCAATAATTCAAAAGGTGGGCAAACTAAATAGGTGTAGTGTTGACATAGTAACCTTTTTCTACACAATTGGAAAGATGGCTTGATTGGCTAGTTATTTGTGGGGGGGGGGGCGGGGGGGGGGGGGGGGGGGGGGGGGGGGGGGGGGG